>DVZL01000690.1:0-21415 GCA_018236625.1 Lasaia peninsularis
ATATGGCGACGGACTTGCCACCTGTCACATCATGGGACCTAATATCGTCGGCTAATCGTGGGTGCATATGTACCTCTGCCTCTACCTTCAAGGATATGGGCGTGATGGTATTTATTTAACGTGCTGTCCTTAGAACAATTAACATCCTAATGAATACTTATTCATGGAGTATTCATGCTAAGTGACAATTGAAGCATTAACTGTATCTAGAACATCCGTTAGAACAAGCTCTGCTCAATATTCAGCGTTGCTCCCCTTGTGAGCTGAGCACTGTAGGGACGTCAGTCATGTCCGCATATATCGTATATCGACAAAGAGCATCGTAAAATACTGCGTTATATCGACGTTTGCTGATACATGATTAAATTTATGTTTAATCCTAGCTGTTCCTGCGACTTCGTTCGCGTTTTTATTTATTTTATACATTTCTAAAATAAAAGCCTAAGCCATTTCTTGTTACATTGGCTGCCTGCCAGTGAAAGTCCTGTCAAAAATGGTCCAGCCGTTTCGGAGGTTAGCGGGTACAAACAGACGGACAGACAAAAATTCCAAAAAAATGTTGTTTTGGTATATGTACCTTGGTATATTTAAATACACATATGCACTTAGAAAAGAGTGGTTATGTTTAATTATATACAGACTCTCCAATTGTATTTATTTGAAACATGTTACACTTAGAAAGACGGGTTTATTACAACACTTATAACTCGAGATCTGCTGGACCAATTTGAAATTTGGTTTTTAATTCGTTGGATTTGTCTTCGCCCCGAAATATATCTCAAAAACAATGAAAACGAAGTATACATAATTATTTGACATAAATCATTTTCAATAAAATGTTTAATACATGTCAAACATTTGTTGTCCATCCTGTCAAATACTGTAAGTAATGACGCATGCCTTCAGCCCCCTTAGAACGTACACTATCGTCTCGACGCGATCGCGTCGTTTCGTGCAATTAGAAATGTCAAACTCAAAAAACCCAGTACAATTTTTTGAGTTTGACAATTCAAAACACGCAAAACGACGCGATCGCGTCGTGACGATAGTGCACGTTCTAACCCCTTTGAAATATATTTTGTGTAAACTTTTTTTTTATAGTATAAGACGGCGAACTGGCACACGGGTCTCCTGAAACTATTCAAAAAGGTGAATAAACTTTTAAATCAATTTCAGAGATGATATTTTTTTAAATCAAAAGGTTGAAAAGTACATTAAGCTGATACATAGAAGTTCCTCAAATATTTATGCGTACGTTCGGAAATTTATTTTGTATAAATTAAAGCTTATATTTCCGAAAACAATTTCTAAGATTTATTATCTACGTTAACAAGAGCGTAATTGTATTTTATTGTTGTTTAGCATTTTTTTAAAGTTTATAAAGTGCAGTATCTAAAGTGGTAATCTATGATCTAAATTATTGTCTATGTCTAGAAAAATTTTCTTTTTTTTTTAATTTTTATCCTTTTTCTGTGTGTATTATTCATTATAATCTATCATTGTATTACGTTCATCAAAGCCTAAATTAGTTCAGCTAAAAGGTAACACGAAATTTGACTGTTAGGCGGAACGAAGTTCGCCGGGTCAGCTAGTAATTCAAATAAATAAATAAAATAAGTGGAGTGGATATACAATAATTTCTCGTTTAAAAGTTTAAATGAGCAATCATTGTGTATTTATTTATTTATACCGACGATTTTAGAAACGGCTCTAACAATTTCGCTGAAATTTAGTATCTAGAGGTTTTGTAGGGTAAAAAATGTATAGCTAGGTCTAGGTCTTGTGAATTTGCGAAATCACGACATCTATACAATTCTGTTAGTAGCACTTGGAGTAAAATAGTACCGACTCCGGTTTCGTAGACTTGCCGACATATGGCATTTTTTCATGCAAGCAAAAGCTTTTTGCACTGACAAAAAAGAACTACTGAGTATAGGTGGGTCGCCCAGATATATATATAAAATATATAAAAGTACAATGAGTAAAAGCCGATTCCCCTAGTATTTAAAATATGTAAATATTATTTTAAGATATTTTTTATTCTCTGAGTTTCGTGCCAAAATATGCAAGTTTTCAATGTTTTAAGAGAATTTTAAACGGCAGCTCAAAAAAAATTTTTAGTTTTTTTTTATTTTTGATCCTCATTGTTTAATTTCTTCTACAAGAAAAATAACACGGACCCTAAAAAAATTGAGTCGAAATTTTAGTATTCAAAGGTCAATCAAAAAAGCAAAAATATTACCTATGCTATAATTTTAACATTTTATCGATATATTGCAATATTTTTTTTCATTCCCAACACTGTAATTGGAGGAACAGACAAGATTCGATTTGATTTACGTCGAGTCAAAAGGCTTTTGTAGAGGTCAGTGACACGCCTCTACCACTAAATAGGACATTGTCTGGAGTTATCTATACATCTATACAAATAAATAAAATTGGATGTATGTAATATTGAAAGAACATCATTTTACTTTTATACATAAGTATGTTTACAAGGTAGGACATATACAAAAACATTTTTTAGAATTTCTGTCTATCTGTTTGTACCCACTAATCTCTGAAATGGCTGGACCGATTTTGACGGAAATTTCACTGGCAGACAGCTAATTTAATAAGGAACGACTAAGGCTACTTTTATTACAGAATTTTATTTTACAAATATATATTATAAAATAAAACATATAATATGTAAATATACATAATATCCACTTATTAAAAAGCGGTTTTTTTAATATTACATGTAGACACTCCAATTTTGTTATTTGTGTAGATTAACAATTTAAATAAATATCGTCACTCCTTAACTCCCCGAAGAGGTAGGCAGAGGTAAGTTTTATTTTGAACTTAATAACTCATAAAAACAAGTTAAGACCTTAAACTCACCCGAGAATCGAACCCAGCACCTCGTAGGTCAACATTGTGCACTGACCACGTCCAAACAGAGACGAGACCGGAGTTTTTAGAGTTCCAAACGAAAAGGGTAAACAACGGAACCACATTACCTGTCACCAGGCTGTATCTCAAGAACCGTGATAGCTAGACGGTTGAAATTTTCACAGATGATGTATTTTTATTGCCGCTATAACAATTAAAAAATAGAATAAAATAAATATATAAAGGGTGCAGTTGTAGGGATTGCAGTTTGTAAAACAATGAACATTGTTCCTTATTTATAGTATCGGACGACAGGTTTTGTAATATATATTTTGACGTAATAAATGAAACACAACAATAGCAAGCACTGACATAAGAACAACAGGAATAGTCCGCGTCATCTAGTTAACTTCACAACAACGTCAAGAGCAAATGCATACTCATAATAAAAACATTGCAATCCATCAAGATCACGTCATGTATAATTCTACTAGAATATTTATTAGGAATTTCTAACAAAAGATTGAACTACGCAGAAACTTTAACAATATACACAAGAGGTTGGTGTAAAACTACAAGATATTCCGAGAAGTCTTCTCCTTGCACGGTTCGAACTTGCACCGAGCTCGTTACTTTATTAATATTGACATACTGCTTTATAATGAGTTCCAAGTGAACTTGTATGGCGTACAAATTGGTATTGACGTAAAACAAGATGGCGGCAACAACTCGTATTTTTATTAGCGTCCGATTTCCATTTTTACGTTGATTTAATTTTAAATTGCACATGATTTATACATTCTTAAGCAGTTAAAAGTTGTACAAAACTTGTTACTTTATTAATATTACTTACTAATTACATTACTACGTTACTTTTTAATGAGTTCCAAGTGAACTTGTATGGCGTACAGATGGGTATTGAGGTAAAACAAGATGGCGGCAACCACTCGTATTGTTATTGGCGTCAGATTTTCATTTTTACGTTGATTTAATTTTTAATCACGCAAAATTGATACATAGTGGTCAGTTGCAAACGGTATTTGACTTTGATGTACCAGATCCCAGGTAAAAACTTTTTCAGGTAAAAACTTTTTATGAACTTTTTCAGTTTTCCTAAGAACATCACTTTGCCTGAGTTTGGGCTTCCTACCTGTCAGATAATGGAACTTAATATTGTTGATTAATCCTGCGTGCATATACTGCCACCTGCCCCTTCGAGGATATGGGCGCGATGATATTAATTTGATTTTATGATTGATTGCACGGCTGAAGTTATATAGAGCTCGTCACTTTATTAATATTGACATACTACTTTATAATGAGTTACAAATGAATTTGTACCTATGGCGTACAAATTAGTATTGACGTAAAACAAAATGGCGGGAAAACTCTCGACTTTTAGTAGTAGTATTTTTTTATTAAGAAAAATAAAAAAATACATAATATGTTACATAAGCTGTCTACCGGTGAAAGTCTCGCCGGAAATCGGTCCAGTCGTTTCAGAGATTAGCGGGTTCAGACAGGCAGAGAGACAAAACTTCTAAAAAATGTTGTTTACGTATATGTACCTTGTTAATATACATATGCACTTATTAAAAAGCGGTTATTTTAATTTTACATACCGACACTCTAATTTTAATTATTTGTATAAATAAAAATATTCATATCCCACTAAAATATTTTTAGCTGACTTCAAGAAAGAGGTTTTCAATTTCACTGTGCTTTTTAAGTTTGTAACGCGATGGCTCTGCCAATCCCAAATTGGTCTAAGATCCGAATCTAAGCTGACCTCCACCGAGCTGTTAATAGAATAAAACTTTTTTATAATAAATTTAATATTTTAGAAAATATATTAAAAATGGGTTGCGAAAAAAAAATCCTGATTCCATAGTTTACGTGCCGAGCATGCGCACTTGCTTTTATTTAAGGCCCTAACAGAAACGACTGCAAAGGTATACATACCCCGGATCTCTTTGTCACTCATTTTCACACGCGTGGAAATTTAAATCTTTAAAATTCGCAAACCTCTATTAGGACCAACTTTTTTGCAGACGACCCTATATCAATGTATTCGTAATAAAATAGCGCTTATCCGGATATATATTTTTTTCTATTATCATAACAAAAATTAAACATTACATAAAAAAAATATATAAAAATAATTAAAAATATTTGGTCCAGGATTTTTTTTGTAACACATTTTTAATATATTCTCTTGTCTAATATACTAAATTTATTATAAAATAAGTTTTATTCTATTATAAGCTCGGTGAAGGTCGGTTTAGATTCGGATCTTCTACTAATATAATAAGTTGTGTTAACGGAACAGATTTAAAAAATAAAATATTCCTATCTTACCAACTAAAAAGTTGTACCGTTGGGAACGAAAAATAGTTAGTCAGTTGCAGTTGGTTAGTTTAGTTGATCAAAGTGAAAAGCCGGGCTGTAATATCTCATGTGTACCATAAAGTATTAAATAATTAAAATAAAATTAAAAAATATTGCTCTATGTAGATGATAACATGATGAACCCTAAATTGCTTTTTTAACAGTTTAAATTATTGATACGTCTAAAAAGAATTATTAAAATTGATTATTCCAATAAAAGTACAAACGTGAAACATACTGATAGTAAGTTTAAGAACTTCCTCCTTTTTTGGAATACGGTTGAAAATAAAACATCCGCATCTGCATCTGGATAACCAGCTCGTTTTATGTCATTTTCATGGCACTTTAGATAGTTTAACCTCATTTAAAACAGCTACGCAAGCATACTTACAGCAATTTGGGTAACCTCATTTAACTTCTGTTATATCGTTTAAAAGACTAGACTACAGTAGAATCTTCCGTTAATTCGCTTAAAGTTGAATTTTGATAGCACTGTCCATTTCGAAAGGTATTGTCTGGAGATTACATTCCTAATGAAGGTATACTCTCAGTCTCATAGTCAACCGGTAATAGCCAACAGGTCACTATGTGGTACTAAACTTGTAAAAAGAATTGGTCCTATATTGGTTTTTAATATTGGCGAAAGGTCTTCGTGTCATAAAAGTCAATGCATGAATTGTATTGTGATTTGAGAGGTATCTGGATATTGTTATTTTGGTTTTAAATTATTTGTCTAAGTCCAGGGATAGTTTAAAAGTTGATTAAACATGAAAAAAAATTCTGGAAGTAGCTACAGTAAAAATAACAATTATTTCGTTTTTCCCTTAGAAACTATCTCTACTGTCAAACATTCGATGTTCGTTCGTTCTGTCGTTCAGATATCCAATTAAATATAAAAGTGAAGTTTTTTTTTATCATTTTGCTTTTGAATGTAATTTTGGTTTTCATTCCCCATAAGTCTGTTTAGTTTAAGTCTAGAGTCACTCATGTAGAGAAGTCTGTCACAATGTTTGACTTAAAAATAAACTGGAGTACGGTGAGGCCGAACCAATTGCAGGACCTAAACCTAAGGCACATTATGGGTATTTAAATAGCAAAACCAAGACTTTATAAACTTTTGCCAGATATTTTTGTGATGTTTTGAAATATACATGTACTACGAAATTTAAACTATTATATACTTTAAGCTCAAGCAGGAACAATAAGGCTAACGAAGTTTAGGGCTAAATAACGGTTTTTTTAATAGAGCCGTTGAAAATAAAAGACCAAAGTTTCGTCTTCGGTTACTTGTTTGATAATTTATGAAAAGCCTTTAAATTGGAAGTTAGTGGAACATTGAATGGCTCTGACCTGACCTTATTAATTTGTGGAACTAGTTATGCAACACACTCAAAACAATTTGGGTAACCTGATTTTACATCAACCATACAATCTTATTGCTTTTACTATCATTATATTTTTTTCCCAGTTTTCAATGTTATCTTTAATTAGATGTTTTTGGATGAAAACGCGCTCATCAATAGGATTACCTTTTATTTTTTAGGTATAGTTATTCTTCTTTTAATGCTTGACATTTTTAAAGTAGGAGTGCCCTGGTGGATATAAATCGATATTTCATAAAATATATGTACGCAATATTATGTCGCTTCAACCCGATATTATCGAATCACCTGATGTCAATATTAAAAATCGATATATTTCATCCGATATACCAAATATTGTTTATGTTATCACATGTTTTACAATTTAATTTAAAATTTAAGGCTAATCACAAGAAATAGCAGAGATATCTCATAGATAGTTATATTAATGAAAGATCGAACTATTTTCGAATACCCGATTCAACCCCTCTCTTATATAAATATTGGGTTTTAAATATTTTAAATATTAAATATTGGATTTGTGTAAATATATTATTAATAAAACCATTTATTGGATCAGATTTAAATGGAACTGAATATAGTAAAAAAATGTAATATATAACAAACACACAAAAAATATGCTGAGAATTGAGAGCCTCCTCCTGTTATAGAGGACGTTAAAAAAACATGATTTGTATTTATTACTTTTCTCCTTAAATCAAAATTACGTTACGGTTTCCTTGTTGTTGTGTGATGACTGTATTAGGGGGGCCCAGAACGCTAAATGCGTGTTCACTCGAGCGTCATGGGGATCTTATGGATTTCTTCGATAATATAGCAGGGAAAAATCAAGCCATTTGATTAGATGTACACACACATCTAGACTTTTTTCCATAGAACTTGCGGTTTTGCCCTAAATCAAAATAAACCGATTTTTACCCATTATTACATTATTATATTTGTAATATAATATCTTCCCTTTTCAGTAGGTTTCATATTATATATTTTTTATGTTTCAAAAATTATCAAACCCACCGTACTTTAATCTGACCACCGTACCTTGGTCCGACAATTCTATACGCGCGGTTCTGTATATAGTGATCAACGTACGGTACAAAATATCATGCTGTAATAATCTCCCATACTATAACAGCGCCCGGAACATACCCTCTTGGGCTCCCCTACTATCGTAACTAAAAGTACGAAAAGATATTATTTAGCTTTAATCGATCTAAAACAGGTTTTGTTTTTCATAAAACATTTACTTTGGGCACGTATAGATAAATTCACCGCGATATAATATTATGTGAATAAACCTAATTAAAAATGTATAACCAGTTTCGTCGTGTGCGAAGCGTGAATAGAATTAAAATAATATATCACAAAGATATGTAGGTACCTGAACATAATACTTTGGATCTGACTCCAGACACATAAAATTAAAAATGTTCATACTCGTAATATTAAATACAAATATTCTCTCTAAGAACATAAATACTCATCTTTAACGACTACGTATTATATTCCTATTATGAGTAAAAATATTGAAATGTCTGGATTCATATATATTACAATTAATCTCCTAAACTATGTAATGAAACTGACTTAAAGATCTGTCAAAAATGCAATAGTTTAATTACTAAACATCATCAATATGTTTAGTATCAATATGTTGTAGTGTCATAGGAATTCATCATGCCCAGTGGTTGAAATTCTTCAAATTTAGACCTGTTAGATAGTTTTAAACTGACTAACCTGTCTTTCTGAGAGAGAGATTCAAAACAGTTCGGCCTTATGAGAGTGAGATAGCCAGCCCTATGTATATGTACGAAAGATGTTTAATATTGAGAATTTGAGTCAGATTATTGTTACTAATAAAAGATAAATAACGTATATATCAAAAACTCGGTAGTTTGGGTATTTTTAAACGGCTATTAATTCTAAATACTAGACGCCAGATAAGTGCTTCACTATAAATAAATAAATAAATTGATCTAACCCCAAAGTAAGCAAATTATATGCTTGTGTTATAGGTGTTAGACAATGATAGTAATACATAGAAATACTTAGGTACCTATATAGATAACTAACTATATATAGACTGAAATATTTAAAAAAAATGGAATATCAAATTCATTTATTCAAACAAACAAAAATTCAATTTGGCAGCACAATCCCAAATTTCCAAAATTACTCGCCATTTATTGAATTCATTTGTTAAAAAAAATGTAATAAATGAAGAATCGCTCTACCGATTTTGTGCAAACTTTAACATTAACCTAATCTACTAAATAGTCCGGACAAAGCCTTAACATTTTACTCGGGTAGGCGCTCTTACACTAAAACAAAATGTCGTGATCGTAACCTTTTTATATCTGCGGCTATAGCGTCAGTAGTCGCCATTGTCATGATCCATACTAGAAGATATCCCAGTAAATTTAACATGGGTTCTTAAACTACAGCCATAAGTTAGCGATAGCGATCATGGAAACCCGTTTAAATATTTATTTTTTACTGTTTTAAACGGATAGATTCCGTCTGATTCCTTTTACATCCACTGATATATATTTATAAAAAAAAAGTCTAAAAAAAACAATAAACAACTACAAAATGTCTAAAGTGAAAGTAGAATAAAACACTAACCTTTTTAAAGAAGTGTGCTTGCTGCCATTACTAAGAAGCTTATGCTTTGGTTTGTCGTGTGCTCCTGTCGGTGTCGACGAAGACAAAGTCAGGTCACTCGCGAAGGAGCTGGTCGAGGAATCCTTCGATATATTCGTTCGGGTTCTCCTGGCCGAGGACTCGGGGCTGCCAGGAGTTGCGAGCTCTAACGCCAACCGTCCTTTACCCGGGACTGGAGGAGGTTTCTCTTCCACGGGAACCACGTAGGACAGCATGGCTGCCCTTTTTAATGTTCCTTACATTCACACTCGCAGTTCTTTTATGTCACTTGTGTCACTGTTTTAATACTGTCCATATTAGGGAAAGACGCTCGCAAATCTGCCCCAGGCCTTATATGTGGAGGTTTCTGAAAGATAACACCTTCAAATAGTATGTGACTGATAAGACGGGACAATATCTTCGAACATGATTACATTTTGAGCATTACTCTATTGATTAGCACAGCTTACTACGCTCTATTTTGACACTTTTAATACACTTTTCCAAAAAACATCTAACCCCAAAAGTCGACAATTGGTGACAACCATGGCCTACAGAGTTTGTTGGTTGTTTTTTTTCCATCAGGAGAACCGTGTGCTGGTTCGCTTCCTTCTTTACATATTATAAAACAAAGTCACTTTTTTTGTCTCCCCCTATGTATGCTTAAATCTTTAAAACTAAGCAACGGATTTTGATGCTGGTTTTTTAATAGATAGAGTGATTCAAGAGGCAAGTTTTTATGTATACAACATGTATAGTAAACCCGTGCGAAGCCTGTGCGTGTCGCTAGTATACCATAAAAAAGTGCAGCATGCTTGAGTATTCGAATTCATGTCTTGGCAGTATATATTTTTTTTATACTGAATATTACATGAAACTTCCTATCAGGCAGCTCTTAAGAGGCAAGCATAGGTTGATAAGTTAATTGCCAACAAGACCACTGGTGGTAGAGTGCTGTGCAGCAACTCGCCCGATCCCTCGAGAGGGATCCATCGCTTTACCTATTCCTGTCACCATAATGACATTGTCGTGTTCAGGCCCGGAGGGTAAGGTAGCCGGTAGAATTGCACGTTAGGCCTGACACCCCAGCCAGGAAAGCGACGCACCGTTAACATCTATGGTGTCTATAGGCCACGGTTGTCTCTCACCATCAGGAGACTTGGGAATTTTTTGCTGCCTTATGCAATAAAAAAAAACATTCCTGACAAATCCCGACTATTTGGCCACCCTATTCGTCGCTTACACTTTGTTGATCATACATAAACAACGGTTAACAAAGTATGCACACAATAATCGTAAGAAATGTTTCTCATGGTGTTTTAACATTTGCCGTTGACTAACCAATCGGCCGTTGTTATTGGTTTATTCGCCTCGCTCTAATGATTCTGTGTCAATTTTACATATTACTGTGGGAATCTAAATCTCAGCGTCTGTCGCGGTTCCGCAAGTTCCCGTTGCTGTATTCCATGTAATTTTATACCAAATAACTTGTTCCAGCGATTTGTACATTTTTATAAGCCACCAGCCGAACCGGCGAACTTTTTAAAGCTGACAGTTGACAGTCTGTATGGGAAAAATTAAAGTTCATTGTTGTTAGAAAAAGTTATTTAGGGAAAGAAAACTGGGAATATTTCAAGAAATATAGGGAAACACGTTAGTTTTTTTATTAGCTATCAATGTTATGAGGTAGAAAGTTCACCGGGTCAGCTAGTAGAGTTATTTTAGAGAGCATAGAAATATAAATCGGTCGCGTAACTAAGGATAATATTAGTATTCCGTAACCAAAGGATACAAAACCAACCAGTTACTGAGACTCCGCTGTGCGTCTGTGTGTCTGTCTGTCTGTCACCAGGCTGTATCTCGTGAACCATGAGAGATAGACAGTTGAATCTTTCACAGATTACATATTGCTGTTGCTGCTATGACAATAAATACTAAAAACAGATAAAAATAAAGATATACAGGATGCTCCTAAACAAAAAAAGTTATTTTTGGCGTTTTTATAAATAATGATACGGAAATAGCGCGCGAGTTCGAACTCTTGTGATTTTTTTAATGATTGAATTATTTAAATATGATAATAAAAAAATCAAAGCTTTAAATAATTAAAAGTAAAACAAGACTTTGGATTTCCTGACTGAAATAATACAAATGCTAGTGGTGCATTTTCGACCTGAAACTGGGAAGCTAAACGTCTTAAATGAGCTTAGTGGCTACCTTTCAAAATCGCAATACGACAATGTCGAGCACTGATGTTATGTTGGCAAAAATATGTAATGGATATTAAATAACTTTATAGTTCTCTGACAGGATTTGTCTTTCTATTAAAAGAATCATTTATCTATATTAAACGTTGCAATATATTAACATACTTTAGACATGAGAGAAGACGCATTGATATTGGATACATATATTCAAAATATTTCACGTAAATTGGCAAGATGGATGTGGATTCTGGCTTAAATTTAAAAACAATATTGTCAAGCCGATATCTCCGACAGGGTAGGCAGAGGTACTATATACATCGACAATAAGCCGACGATATTAGATCCAGTCATGGTAGTAAGTACTAGGTGGTAGAGCGCTGTGCAGCAGCTCGCCCGGTTAATTATCCACCGCCTTACTTATTCCTACCACTATAATGTCGTGTTCCGGTCTGCAGGGTAGGCTAGCCGGTGGACTTGCGCATTAGGCTTAACATCTCGGCCAAAAGACAGCGAAACCTACAACATCTATGCTGTCTATAGGCCACTGTTTTCTCTTACCATCTGGGTACCCGTGTGCCTGTTCGCTGTTTTATACTATCAAAGTTATGTTTTATATACTAACTGAAGTAACTTATAAAAACTGCTCGAGAATCGAACCCGGAACCTCGCACGTCAATGTTGAACACCGACTCCGCTCGATCATAGGGGCGCAAAATTAAGTTCTCCGATTTAAAGTATTACGTATTTACGTCCAAACCTATCTTGCCAATTTACATTATAACTAGCTGTAGCCCGCGGCTTCACCCGTGAGTTTTGGGGTAAGAATTATTATAACCGATTAAAAAAGAAGATTCTCAATTAGTCTGTAATTTACCGACATAGGTTACGCAGTTAGTCTAATAATTCCAATTTTTTGCTCGCCTCTTTCAAGCTGCCTGGGTGGAAGGCAGTTGGGCTATTCAACAACGGAACCCGGACCAACACGGGGAAAACTACCAATAACCACCACCACCACCATGCCACCAAGGCTTTTCATCAGTTTTTATATATAAATAAAAACAAAATAGTCACGTCTAGACGACATGACATAAATATTGAAGTAGGTTTTGCGCTTTTACTGCGTTTATAATTATATAATTTGCGAAATAAGTGCTGCCTGTGCGAAGTGTGAAGTGAAGTGTCAAGAGTTTTTATTCCATCTGGTTGGAGCCGCCACTCATTGATATACGAGTATTAACAAAGTTAACATAAGTGCCGTCAAGAACCAATATTACCAGTAGCTTTGTGAAAGCTTGGAAGCATTACTTGTAATTTTAATTTGTATATCCGTGAAGGGATAGGCAAAGGTGACCTTGCCTTGTAGTAGTAATCGTGGGTGCATACTTATTAGCCGACGATATTCGGTTCTAGAATGTGATAAATGGTAAGGCAGCGTTGTTTTCCAGATAAATTGAATAGAACTCATTAAGTTTATTATAGTATACGGAACGGGATTTGAACCTGGGGACCTCGTGCGTCGAAAGACAGTGACTACCCTCGACCATAAAGGCGATAAGATACCAACAAATACATAAACATAGGTACAGACTGTTTAAGAACCTCCTTCTTTTTGAAATCGGTTAAAAATTGAAAAGAATCTCGTATTGTTTGTCCAATTAAGGAGCGTCCATAAATTACGTGAGAAATTTTTCAGTATTTTGTGACCCCCCTCAACTCCCTCCCCCCACCTCGAATCTCATATAAGATTTTCCAAATTGTGTGTTTTGCATGTAATCGCTTTGGACTGTAAAAATACTTAACCAAAAATATTTTTATGTGGAATTTCATCATATTTTCATTCCAGTAACATTTTTTTATTTTAAATCAGCTTTACAGCAATTCGGATGATATTTTTATCCATAGGGATCCTAAATTACCACCATTTAACTTTATTATTTTATTATACTTTCAAGCAATTATTTTACACCGTTTTTTACTAAAAAATAATACGTGACGTTTGCTAAAAAAATGATATTTAGAAAGATTCAGCTTGACTCCCTCCCCCCTTGAATACCTCGCGTAATTAATGGACCCCCTTACAATATAAAGTCTAATTGCCACGGAAAAACGGAACACCCACGCGACCAATTGAAATAAACTTACGTACCGATGACGCGACGTGGATTTATGATTTTGATCTTGATATCCGAAAACTTGGAGAGTTTACGGCTAACCGCTCCATGTTCAATCTGAAAATAAAATAATATGGTTTTCAAATAAGTTATATTGTTGCCCAATGTTGGGCTTTCACATTAGTGGACTTAACTTTTCGTACAATGCAAATGTGAATGAATGGCTTTAGGTACCCGGGACCTAGGTTGATATTCTACGAACAAATAGGTCGCGTATTATCTGCAGGTACCTACCTGCACATAATACGCGATACCTATAGGGATCATGATACTTGGCATTGGATGCTCTCTGTCTACGGACCTGGCTTGAATATATGTATGTGTGTGTGTGTATCTTTTTGTTTGGCTGTAGAAATCCTCACGCTAAGTCCCTTGTGCGTGAGGCAGAGAGTATCGAGTGCTACGTGTTACGATTCCTACATACTTACCAAGCTTCCTCCACGTTTATTACTCGCTTTACGTGCACTGACTGGTTGTCAATTTTACAACACTTAAAGATTTTTCCCGCGGTAATACCCGGGTATTAAAGTTATTAAGCCTAAATTAGTAAACAACAGTCGAAAAATGGTTTTACAACAAAAAAACTAAATTTTGTTGTGCAATGTAATCGGAAAATATTTTTAATACACCTAAGTGTGGGCGGTACGAAATTTTCCAGGACAGCTAGTAAAATGTAAAAATAAAAGATGTAAATCGATTTTTCACACAGGGGAAATCACGCAAAGCAGCTAGTGGCCTTTATATTGAACAAAGTATACACCTGCAAATATATCTCGTCTAATTTTGGCCACAATGCGGTTTCGCTAAGGAGAATGACTGTTCCGGTTCTGTTTTATCGGATTAATTACGCATTATTCGCTTTTTGTTATTTATTAAATGAAATGTTTAATTGAGGATGTACTTTCACCTCACCAAAAACAACATATCTTCACGCCAGGTCCTTGGAGTGGTAGGCAGAGAGTATCGAGTGCCAAATGTCACGACCCCTACATACCTGCCTAGCTTCCTACACATTCACCATTCTATTTATGCATACATGCATTAATGATTCCTATTTATAATCAAATTGTAAAAAAATGCAAACATATCACGAAATTAACCAAAATGAGGTATCCATAGTCATTTCTATTTCCAAAATATGACTATAATCAAACCGAGACGTTTAGAATGCGAGAGACGTGTTACTTTGTTCCTAAAGCAGGAATCTGTGCAATAATTTTCAAGATTAACTCGTCGAGATTGTCAGAGACTGTTTCATACTTAGTAATATGTTTATTTCCTTGATTCTGGCAACCTAATGCTAGCATTAACGTCAAAATTATTTATGCCAGGCCGGAAGCCCAGCACGTTCACCGCTGACCAAAAAACCTGTATCTGTCGCCGTAAGATCTGGGAACAACGATGTCAACTCTTAAATTATAAACGATATTCATCAGCATTTTAAGCACGACTTGATATGAGTACTGAGAACTGTTTTTAAACTGTTTATCAACTTTTGGAACATAAAATTGAGTTTTTTAGTATAGAGAGATGTCAAATATTACAGATTATACAAAAATAAAATATTTTATTAAAATCAGTCTTCTAGATCGTTCTTTCTGATTTTTTATTGGTACAAAACGGCGGAAACGGTTCCCTAACGGAAACGGAAACCCTAGTACTAAGATTCCGCGGTCCGTCCGTCTGTTTATCTATCTATCACCAGGCTATTTCTTACGAACCGTGATAACTGGACAGCTGAGATTGTACAGATAATGTATTCTGTTGCCGCTATAACAACAAGTACTACAATATAGAATAATAAAAAGTAAATTTTTAAAGGGCTGTTTGATGCATGGGAGCGCCATGTATAACAACGCTACCCGACCAATAGATGTCGCTATCCATATTTAGATAGCGGTAAAGACTTCGCTTCATATATTCTCAGAATGTCTAGTCACATATTTACTTCAAAATTAATAAATACAATAAGATTATATGTGTAAAACGTGTTTTCTTTGCTGTTCTTATAGACAAAGGATTCAGAATCTCGTTTCTCTATATTAATTGACTTGATGACTTTTTACGTAACTCTAAGATTATGCAAAACCCAATTACGCTGGTTTATACAACGCGGACAATGGTGGTTTATTTAATTTAATATGATAGTTTACGGTAGATATTAATAAATCTAACTCGCATATACATTATTTTTTAGCAAATTAATCTATAGTAAGAATTAGTAACAAATATAAATAATTTGTTAAAATCATTTTTAAAATAATAATACTTTTTAACACCAAATAAATTATTTTTATTTCCGTTCGTGTCATTTAAATTTAAGTTGCGGATGAGTTTTCAAAACGTCTCTAAGTATATTATAAACAATCAATAAATTAAGACATTTCACAAAAGACTTCAGGCTCATAGTTTTAAGTCAATGATATTAAAATAATTAGATGAGCCCTTATCCAATTGCATTAGTGTTGACGACACGCTTTGACGACATCTCCAAAAAAGTAAGAAAGTTTATAACGATCTGTTAAACGAATCCATAATTCATCCATGACATATCATTTAAAAAAGCCTTTAAATTTTATGCAAGATGTTACTTAAAAACAATTTAAAATTCTACTTGACCAAATTATTTTAATACAAAATAACGTCCAATTTGAAGTCAACAATATAATCTCTGATGTATAGTTTTTCCAAAACAAATGATCTATATTTAGTAGGTTTACAAGGCGTTTCCTTTAAAAATATGTTGTTTTTTTTCTTAATATACTTCACCATCCTAGGTACTACTACTATTTGTCTATAGTGACTGCTGGACTGCCTCAACATTTAGCATTTAGCTTTTCTGCGTGTGTTATTCGCATGTGGCTATAGTAGCTAATTTCGGCCTTAAAATTTCTAAAGCACCTCAAACAAGAAAGTATGTTAGGTTTCCTATATATACTACTATATATAATTTTTATAAACAACTACGAATACAATAGGTACCTAAAAAGCGCTTCGTAATGTCGCATCTACCGTTATTAATCGAAGTTTTAACCTAATACTCCCAGCGGTATCGCATACCTGTGTGCATAATTATGCACCTGTGCGGAACCGCTACAAAAAGATAGCATGACTTGTGGCGATGCAGCCTGTGGGAATGATAGTATAATGCCTTTCATGCCTTTCGAAGGCAAAGAAAGTTCACTTCCCTGGCATGAGGCATAAGACTTGTGGGCAACTGATCCTAATCTAAACCAATTAATGGGAACATGAACTTATTAGTGAGATTTAATTAAGATAACCATGATAAGTATTCCCTCACGACTTTTCATCATACCCGTGTAGTCATATTGAATAATAAAAACACTACTAGGTGCTACTCAAAGGTGGCAATAACGGCTATATGCCAATAATGAATTATACTGTTGTGTTATTTTCCAACAACCGTTGCCATAAACTGTTATTATATTATTAGCTATTACTTGGCAAAACGTGTAAAATCTTAGTCTCTGTTACTCTTATTAACGCACCTACCTAACAAATTCGACATCATTTCAATTAACAAAAGGTATAAAATCGTAGTCAGATAAGCGAGAAGCTTTTTTTTACTACCTGTCTTACTCTAATTCGTAATAACAACAGTCAAAAACAATAGAATAATGCGTTATATTATCTGTTTTTGTAATAATGACCACCTTTCCTACTGCTTACTTTAGTACTTTTCCACGTATTATCTACTTGTAATTGAAAATCATTTTTGAAATAGCCAACCGGCTTCGCTTTCAGAATCAGGAATAAATTATAGTAATATTCTTATTTGTGATCATTTTCAATCAATTCCATGAAGTTTGTATTAGATGTTTTTGTTTTTCATCAATAATGACATTTTTGTGTTCTAATTCGGTGGGTAGATCTGCATATTATGTCTAACACCCCGGTCATAGAACGGAGACAGACATATATATGTCTTGCCATCAGGAGAGCCATGTGTTTGTTCGCCGTTTTATCAAATAAAAAGTCTATTCCGTTAAATAATGAAAGCTAAACTAATAAAGGATATTCAGGTTCCCTAATTACTTTGAGTTTTGATACTTCCTCAGTAAGATACTTCAACGCCCACTCAAAGAAAGTGGTTTAACTTTTATATTATGTCTTCCTGATCATTATAGCAGTCGTGTCGAAATATTAAATGTAGGTACTTATTGCGAAAATTTATTGATGCTGCCTAAATGATGATTAAATCTTTAACTTATTTTTAAGGTTCCGTAGCCAAAGGGTAAAAATGGAACCCCATTATTAAGAATCTGCTGTCCGTCTGTCTGTCTGTCACCAGGCTGTATCTCATGAACCGTTATTACTAGACAGTTGGAATTTCCATATATTATGTATTTCTGTTTCCGTTATAATAACAAATACTAAAAACAGAATAAAATAAATATATAAAGGTAAAAAATCTAGTTTGTTGTTTAGGTGCACAAACAACAAACTAGATTTTTTGCCGTCTTTACAGATATATACTCAAATAAGCCAAAAATTAGATACATATGTATATATAAATGCAAAAAATACAATTAAAAAAATGTACGAAGATGAAGATTAGACAATAAAATTTAAAAATATAATTTATATACTTGTTGACTTGCCATCTGTCATATGGGAGCTAATATCGTTGGCTAATCGTGGGTGCATATGTGCATTTCTTTTTTCTATAAAGAAATGCGATCAAAATGAATAAAATTCTTTCTCACGCTATTAAAAGATATATACTAACAACCGCGGCAAAATCGTCGTATATACACGTTATTATATTACAAAGTGCATTCGTAACCAGCGCTTGAGCTTATCAAATCGGAACAGTTACCATCTTTCCCACATTCTGAGTTTGAACTGAAATTATATCAACAAGAGTTACTCATTGCAAGGTAGAGTGTATGAAGATATAATCTTATTTATTTACTAACCGACATCCATAAAGAGGAGGTTCTCGATTCGTCTCGTATTTTCACGCACATATCCTAGAGCGGTAGGCAGAAAACGTATTTATGAACCCACGATATAGCCAACGATATTGGGTTAAGATATTACTTAAAACAAAATAATTTTAGTTGAAGTTTTTTTTCTGTTTATGTAGCGGCGCGCCTATAACATCTATGGTGTTTATAGGTCTATATGGTGTATATACGGTTATCTCTTACCATCGAGAGACTCGTGTGGTTGTTCGTTGTTTTATCCCAAAAAAACTGATCTGTGTATGTAATAGAGATCCCAAATTGTGCGCAAATAACGTAGTTTACATTGAAAAAGCATATTTTTAATGTTCTCATTTTTCTAACTTTTATCTTTCAAACGAAAAAACCAGCCAAGTGCGATTTGGACTCTCGCACGAAGGATTGGCGAATTTTTTGTCTATTGAAGCAATAAACGCCATTTTTTACACATACGAGTACAACTTCATTGTTATTATTTATTGCGATGTTAATATATAACTCGTCGTCTTTACCCCGATCATATTTATATGAATAGCGATATAAATCGGTCGGGTTGGGTCGTTCGTCGTATAGAAGCCCCTTAATATGTATATTTATTACATTACTCAATATTTTAGTATATGCTAATAAAGCGGCAACAGAAATACATCGTGTGAGAAAATGTCAACTGTGAGATAATTGTCGTAAAGAAACATAAGGGCAGCGGAGTCTTAGTAATAGTGTTCTCAATGGCGGATTTAGGCTTACTGCCGCCCTAGGCCCGGTCTAATACGCCGCCCTTTTTTCCAAACAAAATTCTATAGATTCTGATTAACAATAAAATTGTTTTTAAAATATAAAAATTCAGTATAGGTACATTTTAGCTCTGAAATGTTAACGTTTTGAAAATTTTGCCGCCCTCCAAATCGTGCCGCTCTAGACCCGGGCCTCATCTATACGTAAATCCATTACTGAGTGTTCCTTTTTCCCCTTTTGGGTACAGAACCCTATAAAGAGATTTTCCTATGATTTTCGGGAAAACACAGTTACTCAAAACGGCGTAATTTTCTATTTGAAACTGAGCGTGTCTTTAGGTCGTCAATCAAGTCTATGTACACGTATAAAACAGTAAATCTTTTTATACATGTCTTGTGACACGATCGTTGTGTCATCAACTGCTATGGCATTTGACACGGCACGTTGGCAGCCGTGTCACAGAATATTTGTACGCCACCACAACTATTTTGGCGAATATCCGCCGCAACGAATATTAATCATTAATGATATTACGACATCTCAAATATATAAATGTTTAAATTTTAATTTTTTCCCCGCTTTCGAACACATTATATGAGCTGGCAATACTTTTTTTTATTTGTACCCATTTATGATGTTTTTTTCGATGATTATGGGTTTTCGATGCAAAAGTGTTATGATTTTGATAAGATACCTTGATTATAAAAAAAACAAAAATTTGATTTTGAGTTCGAATTATTCACGCATCTTTACAAGAAAAACGTTCCACAGACGTTTTGATAACGCAGTCATGGTAAAATAAACCTGAAACATTTTTGGCGCGTTTATCTATTTGCCACTGTTATTGTTTAAAAACTAAGAATCCAATTTAAAATCTAGATGTATTTTATCAAAATGAATCCACAATATTGTGTGATGAACATGTCTGTATTTCCGGGTCTGAGTAGGTATTTAATAAACTTACTCTGGTATCTATTTACTGCAACTTGATTAGTCTGGGGTGCTGCTAGGTTAATGACGTCACTGTGTTTTTAACGCAAACCTGACGCGAACTAATTATAACGAGTAGATATTTTAATCATTAGCACGTTGGAACGTTTTGAACTTTAATAGATCCCTTTGTCTATTATATAATTAATGCTCTTGTGTAAATTCATATCGCTGCTGAAGTATGATTTGGCGGAAACTAAATCAATATTAAACGCCTCGTTGGTCGAGTGGTTAGCGTATATGCTTAACGCTACTAATTAACCACGAGACTCGGATTCGATTCCCGAAGTAGGCAGGCAATTGTGTGATGAACATGGACGTCTGTATTTCCGGATTTGGGTGCTTATTAAATTTATTTTGATACCTGTTTAAATATTTCTATATATTATTACGTTGACTAACACCACAAGTAGCATATAATTACCTTACTTTGGGATCAGATCAATTTATTTATATACATGTCTTGCCCGTTGGTTTGTTCATGTTTTACAGTTACGAATACTAATACATAATTAGTACGTAGTTATAACACATGCATATAATTAGTTTACTTTGCGTTTAAATCGATTTGTGTAATTCGTTAACAAACTTCAGTAGTATGACAAAACCCTGAGTCCAGATAAAGAATTTTTTAAAGCGGATAAATATCTTAGCCATTTATAGTATTATCATTAACTGCCCACAAGCCACGTCGTCATTGTTTCCTGTCATAATCCTACGCTCCAGTCCCCCAGCAGTCATTACTTGATGATAGGATCCTCATACGAAACAAGCCTACGCTCGCAGTCTCGCCTATGCTTATGGTTTTTTATAATATAGTATTGTGACATTTTGCCTCGTTGGCCGAGTGGCTAGCGTACACGCCTAACCGCATCGACTATCCGCGAGGCTCGGGTTCGGTCCCCGACGGGGACAGACATTTGTGTTCTTCACATAGATGTTTGTATTTCTGGGTCTGGGTGTTTATTAATTTTATTCTGATATCTATTTAAGTATTTCTATGTATTAGTATCGTTGTCTAACACCCATAACACAAGCATATAATTTGCTTACTTTGG
>DVZL01000691.1:0-21401 GCA_018236625.1 Lasaia peninsularis
CAGAGGTGTGCTAGTATATCCACGACTCCTAAGTCCAGTAGATATACAAGAACACACCCACGATTAGCCAAGGTACTTAAGGTAGTTTAAATATTATTTATTTTTAGGTGGAAACTTCCTTCAGAGTGTATCAAAGAATATGGAAAACGAGCAAAAGATCATAATATTGATAGGCATATTCCATCAAATTCCGGCCGCTTCGCCTCGTTTTATAGACGTGTTGTGTCGCCTTATATTTCATACAGAAAAATCCCTGATGATTGAAGCTGGCTCTCCGTTCAGAGAACCATTAGTCAAGTTCTTACTGAGGTGAGTCTTTGTAATATTTAGTTTTAGATTTTTAATATTTCAGGAGTTTTTATTATTGACAAAGTATTGATTTCAAATCTTAATTGTTGGGAAGTAAAGTCTGGGTAGAAAGTGGAAGTATCAATAAAATCCTAAAAAACAAAAGATGTATTATTCTGATTTTTTAAATGATATTGGAAGGTAAACAGGCAGACTGATATCTTGATGGTAACAAATACACGTCGCCTATAGACACCAAAAGTGGTAATGGTGCGCTGCAAACCTGAATCAGGGGTGGTAAGCCTCTTGCGTTAGTAAGTTTACCGGCTTCCCTACCCTCCTATCCAGAACAGGATAATGGCGAGCACTGATGATATTGTGGCAAGAATAGGTAAGGCGGTGTTACCAATCTGGGCGAGTCGTTCCAAGACTTCTCATCTACTAATAATAAATTATTCAAACAGAGTTCTAGAGAGTTCTAGTTTCGCTTATTAGATATGCATAATAGAAATCTGTAGCGGATAATAATTATAATATTTTTTTTTATGGAATAAGGAAGCGAACAAGCACATAGTTCTCCTGATGGTAAGAGACAACTGTGGTTTACCTACCCTACCCTCCAGACCCGAACACGACATTGTCATGGCGGTAGGAATAGGTAAGGCGGTTGATCCCTAACCGGGCGAGTTGCTGCACAGCACTTTATCACCAATGGTCTTGTTGGCAATGAGATTGATCAAACCTATGCTCGCCTCTTACAAGCTGCCTGGTAGAAAGGCAGATGGTCTATGCTACACAGAGGACCTGGACCAACACGGGGAGCCTTTTATTTCATTTTCAGATCATTTTTTACAATTTGTTAATAAAAATTCGAAATGTTTTAATTTATTATTTGTTTAAAAAATATACTTCCACCTATTCCAACTCATAGATATCCAAAAGAAACACTAGACTTCGTGATGAGCGACAACAACATAAAAGATCAACAGTGGAGTAGGTTCCTGGTGTACTTGGTGAAACATCCAGAAGCTGGTCCGGCATTCAGAGAGGCTCTGCAAACCACGAAGAAGGCGAGACTCATGCAGATGTTGGCGGCGGCAGCGGCGGCGGCTGATAAAACTGACAAAGCCGAGCTGCAGTTCCAGGCCATCAGGGTCATCTCACTCCTTATCAAGTTTGATGACCAGTGGCTCTCTACGCAACATGACCTTATTGACCTACTCAAACGGATATGGTGCACCGATCAGTATCATGTAAGCGCTTATTTTTTATAGTTTTTTTTAACTTTAACTAAACTTATTTTAACTTATTGCTACCTTCTTCCAACTCAAGTGAAAGTAAGAGATAAAATAATTATAGTCCTCTCAGATTAACTAGGATGTGATAATTTCATAAAAAGTTTAATTAACATCCAGACCCGGAAATACAAACATAAAATGTTTACCACACAAAAGACTCTCCGTCGGAAATTAAAACCGAATACTATAATGTATAAACTACATTCATAGAAATTATAATACACTAGTTGAATTTTGATAATTGAAGGATTATTTCCCACCTCCTTATATTACAGGAAACTCACAAGCGAGTGGAGAGTGTGGATTGCACACATTGGAAGGAGCCAAAGCTGATCGTCAAGATTTTGCTGCATTACTTCTGTCATCATCCTTCCAACATCGATTTGCTATTCCAGTTGTTACGCGCACTGTGCGACCGCTTTATACCAGATTTTCAGGTTCGTGTTTTTTCTGATCGTAATATTTTACAAAATTTGCCAGAGTTAGAGTTATCATAATAAGTAATAATCATCTGATGTTAAGTGACGATTGGGTCGATAATAAAACATAAACAAACATAAATAATAAATATCCTTACAATTACGCTGATGTCGAAAGTACTGACATAATATTTTGTTCAAATCTATATCATTACTAATAATTTTGGACAATTTCTTATATTTATTAGGAATATTGATGTAAATGTTTTAAATTCAAGCACATTCTTTTGTAACTGTAATAAAATATTTTTTACAGTTTCTTCGCGATTTCCTCGAAAATACAGTCGCCCAAAATTATACAGTAGAATGGAAAAGGACAGCTTTCTTCCGGTTTGTGGAACATTTCTCCAGCGACGCGATGTCTCAGGATTTGAAGGCGAAAGTCCTGCAGATGATCCTGATACCCTGCTTCGCTGTCAGCTTCGAAAAGGGACAGAAGATTGTCGGCGGGCCTCCTGCGCCTTATCAGGACAATCACGACAACGTCGTTTCTGTATTCATCAATAACGTAAATATTAATTTATCTAATACTTTTAAATAAGCAATTTTAGTTCATACATTAAAATATTTATTTATTTATACCAGCCATCTCGGAAACGGCTCCAACAAATTCGCTGAAATTTGGTGCTTATATTAGTATGTTCACTAAAAACGAATGAGTGAACTCGAACTTGATTATAGGTTATTGATTTGATGACAACATTCCCACCAGTGGTCTTGTTGACAGTGATCCAGTTAACCAATGCTCGCCTCTTACAAGCTGCCTGATAGGAAGGCCGTTTGTCTATTCCACACAGAGGACCCGGACCAACCGGTATCATTAATATTTTTTGGAGTCAATAGCACCATACGTAACTCGATCCCGGCCGGTGCAGGTGATCGACCCGGAGAACCCGTTCGCGTGCTCGGACGCCGTGCGCATCTCGCTGCTGCAGTTCGCGTGCCTGCTGCTGGAGCAGGCCTCGGCGCACATCCACGACGCCAACAACAAGAAGCAGGGCAACAAGCTGCGCCGCCTCATGACCTTCGCGTGGCCCTGCCTGCTCGCCAAGAACTACGTCGACCCTGCCACCAGGTCTGTTCACTACCAACACGCTCTTTCGCACTCTCTCTACCTACTAATTTTACACTTCTCATCTGATGCATTATATAAGTCACTGTAAAGTTAGTCAATTGAGGCTACGTGATTGTTAACTGTACGTCACGTCATGAATGCACATGCGCATATCTCTAAGTACGATTGTAGTGATTGCTTAATTTTGTTATATTTTACTGTACAATTTATCGAGATGTATATCTCGTTTCAGATATCATGGACATCTACTGCTGAGTCATATTATTGCCAAGTTCGCAATTCATAAAAGAATAGTGCTACAAGGTGAATATATTAACAATTAAAAAATAATCAAAGAATTCTTTCGTACTCACTTACCTCAATAATAAGTCTAAAATCAAGCCCGCTGATTTTTTTCGCCGTATCTTTTCAGGTAACGATTATATTATAAATATCGTGCACTTCTGTGAAGTTTTAACTTCCAACAAATAAAGTATAAATAAGTCCTTAAAAATGATGACTTTTTACACAGATTTTATTAAAAGACGCGCTAACGACTAACACATCATACGATAAAGGGTCATCTGTATATTACAAAAAACAATTGACATTATCCAATCTGATCAAAGACTACTAATATATTATGGAGAATACTAGAGGTCATGTGTGGTGTGTTAGTGTTCCACAGCCTGCTGAAGGCCCACGCGGTGGAGGCCCGCGGCGTGGTGCGCGCCGCGCTGGAGATCCTCACTCCCGCCATGCCGCAGAGGATGGAGGACGGGAACACCATGCTCACGCACTGGACCAAGAAGATCATCGTCGAGGACGGACACTCCGTGCAACAGCTCTTCCACATACTGCAGCTCGTCGTCAGACATTATAAGGTACTAATTTAACGACGAAATGAGATAGACCGATCTCTCTGGGCAGTGAAGCCATCTTCATTACGATCTCCTGTACTCTTTCTCTTTTAATTTCCTGGAATGACACGACAGGCATTCTTATTAATGTATTTATCCCTAGGTCTCCCTCTAGTCTCTTTCCTTTTACTTTTTCTTTCATGACGGTTTATAACTACAAGACGCGTCACAACAAGTGGCCCAATGTAATTCATATTATGTTCTCTGAGGTGGTTATGACTTTTCTTGTCTTCTTTCCTAAGCGTAACGAAGCATGTAGCTTCTGGTTGAGTGGAGTCGGCACGAGTTTCCGGGTTCGATTTTCGGGTAGGATAATTTTTTCTTATAAGTTTTTTCAGTTCATCTGAAAAACATAACGTTGCTTGAGACAGGACTTAACCTGATATGGCGACGGATTTGCTTCCTGTTACATCATGTAATTTAATGTCGTTGGCCTAATCGTGGGTGCACATGTACCACTGCCACTATTTTGGGGATATGAACGTGGCGATATTTTTGGTTTTTTAAGTATATCGCGTACCAGAGAGAAGTGCTTACTATGATAACATGTGCCAGCTGTTGAGAACAAATGAATAATGTAGTCTCCTGTGTCAGGTGTATTACCCGGTGCGGCACGCGCTGGTGGGCCACATGGTGGCGGCCATGCAGCGGCTGGGCTTCTCGGGCACCGCCTCCCTCGAGCACCGCCGCCTGGCCGTGGACCTGGCCGAGGTGGCGCTCAAGTGGGACCTGCAGCGCATACGGGACCACGCGCCCGACGACACCGTCGTGAGTATACGCCCACCACGGGGACACGTACACGCACGCACAACGCGGACACACACGCACGCACAACGCGGACACACACGCATGCACAACGGGGACACAAGATTGTAAGTTAAAAAGCCAATAAACCTTATTGATTCCTCGTCGTGTGGCCACAAAGTCGTCGTTTTATCTTTTTGTATATTAACTGGCACTGTGAAACAAAATTTTTACATACTTAAAGATGTTCCTTAAGTGCCGCTCATTCAATTCATTTATAATCATATCGAATCCTCGGTTTCCAGGTGGCGACGTCTCCGAGCGGTGCGATGAAGCGCATGTCGTCGGACGACAGCGGCAGCGAGAGCCGCAAGGCGCTCAACACGGGGTGGGCGAGCCCGCAGGCCAGCGTCGCGCGCCCCGAGCCCGACGCCGCCAAGCCGCTCGACCGCCAGCACGTCGACGTCGTCGTCAACCTGCTGCTGCGGCTCGCTTGCCAAGTACCTACACCCATCATTATGTGTATTTTACTTGACACAACTCCTCCACGTTCATTTCTAAACGTACTAACACCTAGGTTTCGAATACTCTTAATGCTATCCTCGGATACTACACGAGCGATTAGGTCGTAGAATCTCAGACGTTTACATTGTATATCTGTTTTGTGATTTTCACCTTTCACACTTCCCACATGACCGGACCTTCGGAACATGTTCGTTCTTATTTTTACACAGACACTTTCTCGATTTTAAAATTGATAAATAATTACAAAATCAGGATTTATTGGTAAAAAAATTAAATTTAGCGATGAACTGCAAGCTACTTGTTAATTTTATCTTCCACGATGATCCAGGTGAATGAGGGCACCCCGGGCGGTGCGGGCGCGGGCGCGGCGGGCGGGGGCGGGGCGGGGTCGCCGGGCGAGCAGCTGTCGCGGCGCTGCGTGCTGCTGCTCAAGGCCGCGCTCAAGCCCGACGTCTGGCCGCACCTCTGCGACCCCAAGCTCGTCTGGCTCGACAAGGTAACATCATATATTATAGGAGAAATATGTTAACAGGAATAATTTAAACATAAATTATCGTTGATCTCTTGTCGCAGTGTGCATTTTTGTCAAAATAAACTCTGTTCGCTTTGTAACCTCTAATAATAATAAAATTAATTAAACGATAAGCGAATCATTACGCCGTCTGTAATCTAATGTAGACTAATAAAACACAAAATTTACTGCTTTACTATAACATTTTAAAAACCTATCTACCCTTTTTTACTTTTTATGTAATAAATATACACTTATATAATTTATTATTGTGATCAAAATGGCAAATACATAACAGCTAATAGAAAATAATTCGTGCGTGTTTGCATTTTAGTATTAGATACAACTTTTAGTCATTACACAAAATTAACAAACACAAACAAAATTAAGTGTATAGATAGCACATAATACGTTTATAGGCCCACATTTTTTTTCGGGAGTCGCTCAGATTTGTCATACAATTAAAAGAAACGTAATCTTGTTCTCTTGTAAGAAAAAGGTTCGGACAATTCCAAAATCCATATAAATACTTAGCAAATGCACGATTTTGTAATAAAAAAAAGTTGTAAATTGGGTGATTGACGAATTGCATTATCTCGTGGCGTACGTCAGGTGCTGTCGAGCGCGGAGTCGTCGGGCGCGGCGATGGCGAACGCGTGCACGGCGCTGGAGCTGGTGACGTTCCTGCTGGGCGCGCTGCGGCGCGAGCAGCTGCTGGCGGCGCTCAAGCCGCTGCAGCGCGGGCTGGCCGCCTGCGTCGCCAGCTCTAACGCGCGCGTTGTGCGACTCACGCACAACCTGCTCGCCAAGCTCACGCAGCTCTTCCCCACCGAGCCGCCCAACGCCGCTCACGCCTCCAAGGTACGAACCGCCGACTTTCCTCCGCCTCTGCATGTGATAGTCCTGTCCGAGTCACTTCATTGAGTTTTTAAATTAGAAATGCAAGTTGTTACGGATGGATGAAAAAGAATCAAAATTAAAACTTAGGGTACATTATTGAATGCAAATAGCTTTGCAAAAAAATTCATAGAAATATCAAAAAAAGCTACGGGTGTGTCAAAGTGAGAAAAAAGCTACGGGTGACGTCTGGTATAAAATACAAGGTGTCTTTAAGGTTCGAACTTCGACGTTATAAATGATTAAAGCGTCAAAATACTAGAAAAAGTGTAATCAAAGTTTCAAACAAGTAATACTGGACTTCTAAAAAACGTTTATGAAATGTATATTATTTCTTAATTTTGCATTACCATATTAAGCTGTCGTTTGAAAAAAAAAAAACTATTTTCCTTCACAATATGCTGCCCAAAAAAGTACACAATTTAATACTGTGAATTCTAGTTATTGTGGACGTGGAGATTATTGTTCGGGAAAATAAAGAAAAATATAATAAAGACTTAACGATGGAAGTATAATTTTTTTATTTTATTTATCAGTACGAGGAATTGGAGACACTGTACGCGAGTGTCAGTAAGTACGCATTTGACGGTCTGGCGGCGTACGAGAAGAGCGCGGCGGGCAGCGCAAGTGCGGCGGCGAGCGCGGCGAGCAGTGCGGCGAGCAGCGCGGCGAGCGGTGCGGCCGGCGGCGCGAGCGGCGCGGCCGGTGTTACGAGCGGTGCGGGCGCGCTGCTGGGGCCGCTGATGATGCTGAAGGCGTGCTGCGCATCCAGCCCCGCCTACGTGGACCGGCTGCTGCTGGCGCTCATGCGGGTGCTGCAGCGGATGGCGCGGGACCACGTCGCGCCCAACCCCGACCCCGCGCTGCCCGACCTGCTGGTGCGTACCCCCTCACACACCACACGCACTAGGCTATGTTAGACGCGTAATACGGTCAAATTAATGAATTGTAGACGAATAACCACGGTTTTTGGAATTTGGAAATCTTTTAACATTTTGATGTATATATTATATGTAGATAACAGGAATCCTAAATTTTATCATATTAGTATAACGTTGTAGCGGCTATAGCTTTCACCATTTTAAAAACATAGCAGACCACTACACGAACGTCACCATCGTGTAGAATGTAAATACAGATCTACCATCACATGGCTTCATGCTGGACCTACAATGATTTGTAGTATTTGTAATGATTATGTAAAGTACTACTGGTATATTTTAATGTTTAGATTTAGGATTATAAATTACTTTTTTGTACATTTTAGATATTGGCACTGGATCTTCTCAAAGCCAGGGTATCTGTTATGGCGGTTGAGACGAGAAAAACTTTCATTGGAACTATACTCGTTGGACTAATAGAAAAAACGAATGACGCCAAAGTAAGTTGTTAATGTTTCTAAGCTGTAAAATGAAATATTATTAGCGTAGGTGATTAAGCGGGAGGATAATTTTATCACCAGTTTAATTCGTTGTTAAAAAAATATTTTTTTCTAGGTGATGAAGGCAATTACTCGCATGGTTGAGGAGTGGGTGAAGTACCGAGGCCCGTCCGCGGGCGCTGCGCCCTCACTGCGAGAGAAGTCTATCCTTCTCGTCAAACTCATGCAATACGTGGAGAAACGCTTCCCTGATGACCTAGAACTAAATGCGCACTTCTTAGATCTCATCAACTATGTGTACAGGTGAGTTTAAAGAAACTTTTTGCTTAATTGTGTTCTTAGTAAACAAAAGTTTATCAATGAATTAGATGAAAAAATATAATTTTTTTAGACATATTTGAGGAACATGACGTTACATAAATATATTTCCATCGTCTGAGTATTTAACCTATATACTACACGTCGCTTCTAGTATCCATCGGTTCTCTTTGTTATTATTACAGATGTATCCTATTTTTTTCTCTACTCAAGTACTACTACCCTCTCTTGCCTTAACAAAACTTATTATAACAATTTTTTTTAAAGATAAGATCAAATCATATACTTCTTATATCTAAATAAATCAATTTCATTAAATAAATCTTGGTTGTCGAGGAGTTTTCGCTGTTTGAACTCCTGACTTGCTAAGTTTAGAAACGGTGATATTACAAGCTGGCTTCAATGAATTGCTAGTCTTGGAAACGGAGGTAGTTTACGGTAGTCAGGGTTACAACAAGTCGGGTATAAATGAATGCTTATAATAATTAGTAATAATTATAAACATTTATAAAAATACTTGCCGAACGCTATGTAGTAGCATAAATAATATATTTTGTATTTTTTTTAATTTGGGATGTTGAATAATGTAATATCGTATCGCGTGTAGAGATGAGCAGCTGAAGATGACGGAGCTGTCGATGAAGCTGGAGCCGGCGTTCCTGAGCGGTCTCCGGTGCCCGCAGCCGCACATCCGCGCCAAGTTCTTCGAGGTGTACGACGCCAGCGTGCGCCGCCGCCTCTTCGACCGCCTGCTCTACATCGTCTGCTCGCAGAACTGGGAGCACATCGGACAGCACTTCTGGATCAAGCAGTGCCTCGAGCTGCTGCTCGTCACCTGCGTCTCCAGTCAGTACCCCCCTACCCTAATCTGTTTCACTAGCACACCGTTTTTTACCGCAGAATCAGGTCACGTGAGCTTTGTTTGTCTGACTTGGGTTGTACGAGCATAACTAATAATTGCGTGTCATTAATTTGTAACATACGCACATACGGTGCGGTAATTTACTCTCATTGCAAATGTGATCGTTGAAGTTAGAATTAATAACACAAGCGAAACATATAAAGATGTTTAAGATATATTATATGTTATAAAAATACTATTGTAAACGTCAATATTATGTTGTGATATTGTCGTCATTGTTATGTTGTGATATTTTTACATAGAATTATGTATTTACAGGTACTCAAATCCGGCTCTCAAATTCAAAATACCTACTACCTAACATAGCCGCAGTCATAAATGGGGCAGACAGTGAAGAAAGAAAATCATTTGTAATATTTAGTAGCGTGAAAGAAGAATCAGCAGATGGATTCAGCGATTCCATCGATCCAGACAAAGAAGACGTTTTAGACATGGATCTGGATTCCAATTCTAATCAAAAAGACGATTTGACCAAGAACGTACCGAATCGGTATGTAGTGGACAGCGTTTGTTTATCTTCATCTCAGAAAATAAATGGGTAGATTTTAATAGTTTGAATCTCGAAGATGTGATTTTCAATACACTACTACTAAGCCCTAAAGAAGGTGACATTATCGTTCACATTGCATACGTTATCGGTGATTTACGAATATTTTAACCATGAATAATAGCTCCGAATGAAACGAATGGCGTGATTGTATGAAGAGAAAAATGAATATGGAAGAAGCTAGACAAGTTTGTAGAGATATTGACAAGTCTTGACACACAATACTCTCTGTCAACCCCGCAAGAAAACTTGCTTGAAGATATGTGTATATGTAACTAGCTGTCCGTCCGCGGCTTCGCCCGCGTGATTTATTTTAATAATACAGACAACTTTCAAAGTGCAGACATTTTTCCGACTTATAATACTAATCGCGTAAAAACGTACCCTCTTTTTAATATAGTCGGTTAAAAAGTATGTCCTTCCTCAAGGTCTACTCTATCTCTGTACAAAATTTCATCAAAATCGGTTCAGTAGTTTAGGCGTGAAAGCGTAACATACAGACAGACAGAGTTACTTTCGCATTTATAATATTAGTAAGGATAAAGAGTTATTGCTCAATACGTAACGTAATAAGCGTGGTTGTATGGCTCCGTAGGCAGCGCGGGTTGCAGCAGATAATCAGCAAGCAGTCAGAGTTCCTGGAGCTGGCGCGGCGCGTCCGCACCGAGCAGCTCGTGGCCGCCGCGGCGCAGCTGGCGCACATGGACGACGCGCTCGCGCACCACACCTGGCTGCGGCTCATGCCGCGCCTCTGGGCCGCGCTCGACGACAGGCAGCTGGCGGTGGGTACTGTGTGGCTGGCGATGACAAACTTGGCAGTATTGCTCTGAGATTGACCTCCCACCGACAACATACTGCATACAAAACTTTCAAATATATCCTAACACTTGTGCCGCTTATTATAGCTTCAATTTTAGAAATCAAGATAGTGTTGCATTAGGAACTACATTTATATATTTTTAACACTTAAATGTATCTTGTAAATAATATCATATAAATTGTACATTTATTATTTTAGACCCTAATGAACGAGATAGTACCCTTCATAATATCGGGCGTACACGTCATACAAAGGGACCAGCCTCTGAGCGCTCTCAACACATTCATTGAAGCTCTCGCAAGGTGCAATCCACCAGTAGCCATCAAACCGTGAGTACAGATTAATTAAAATTATAAGAAAAACAGCCTTGGTGGCCTAGTGGCCCTTCAGACTTCCATTTCGGTAGTCCAGAACCGATCCCCGCCATATACCAATGAGTATTTCTGATTTTTTGTTAAGTACATTTTTTGAGTGATCTTACGGTGATGGAAAACATCAGGTAAAATGGTGATAAAATAAAATAAATAAATAAAATCTTTAGGTAACCCAGGATTTGTGGCCGATATGACGACTGACTTGCCACCTATCGTATCATGGGACCCAATATGGGCTAATCATGGGTGAATATGTACCTGTGCCTACCATTTCGGAGATATGGATGTGACGATAAGTATTTATTTATTGGAGATCTTAGACCACGTTTGCAAATCATAGGACATTTTACGTGCAAATGATTAGGTAGATGTTCCGTGTTGGTCCGGGTCCTCTGTGAAGAATGGACCAACTGCCTTCCTATCAGGCAGCTTATAAGAGGCGAGCATTGGTTAAATGGGTCACTATCAACATGATCGTTGGTGGTAGAGTGCTGTGCAGAAACTCGCCCGGGTGGGGATCCACCGCCTTACTTATTCCTGCCGCCATAGTGACATTGTCGTGTTTCGGTCCGGAGGGTGGGGTGGTCGGTAGCCTTGCACATGGGCACATGACTGATAGTCCGACCACAGGGCAGCGGCGCACCTACATCTGTGATGTCTACGGTTGTTTCTTGCCATCAGAAGACCCGTGTGTCTGGTCGCTCTCTTATCCCATAAAAAAATAAAGATGTTTCTGTTTTGTAACAAAATTTTCGTATGAACGGAAATTGTCTATTTCTATAATCACTACGTTTAGATTTAAAAGAGGTTTCAATTTTATTTAGATATTTTCTATTTGTTAAGGCCCATGATGAAATATCTCGGCAAAACCCACAACTTGTGGCATCGCATGACTTTGAACCTGGAACAGATGGCCATTGACCAGGCGAGCGGTCGAGCAAACCGCGAACAACTAGAGATATATGACTATGATGTAGAGACAACCAACCCTACGGTACGTATTTTACCTATCTACATGTTATTAGTAGCGACTATCAATACTTTGGTCGTGTTCTACCGCTTTTTTATATGTTCATTCCCACATAAAAGTCTCTATTATATAACCATAGTTATTATTAGATATGGCGGCGGATTTACCACCTATGCATGGGATCTAACATCGACCCTAATCGTGGGTGCACATATGTACCAGTGCCTCTTTTGGGGATGACGTAATTCTTCCTAACATAATTTTAGTTAATTGTAGTAAATTTAATAATCTACTACGATGATGCGTATTTTTTAAAATTATACATCCTACAACGTATATAACAATGAAATACTGACTTTATAGCTGATATATTAAAAGGTAGGCTAACTGATTTTTTAAAAAGACTAATTTTATGTTTTTTTAATTTTTTCGATGCTTAATTATCGTCGACCATGAGTGGATATGATGACATAACAATTTCGTTAACGACGTGAACAGATATAAACTACACAAATAAGGCGAAGCTGTATGGACTGAAATCCCTTGCTTTTTCCCTTTACGATTAGTTTGTTGTAGTATATAAATAAAACAATAAATATAATTATTTTACAAATAATTAGGTCACACAATCTTTTTAATTAAATTATCAATATTTTTAGGAAATACTAGACTCCTTGAGCGATATGTACGAATTATTACAAGAAGAAGATATGTGGTCCGGTTTGTGGCAGAAACATGCTCGCTACCGTGAGACAAATGTCGCTATTGCCTACGAACAGCAAGGCTTCTTCGAACAAGCTCAGGTAAATAGTTGGTAAAAAACTTAAATCTGTAGTAAGATTTTTTGATCTGAGTAATTCCTAAACTTATCTATCTACATAATATTAATTTTAGAAAATCTTATTATACATCCTAAATCAGCCTCTAAACTAAATATGACATATGCAGTGATTTTTTACTGCTTACATGTTGACGTATAATTACCCTAATGATGTGGAGGTCAAAGATGGAGGTGGTGTATGACCTAATAATAGTCATATTGTATCACAACATGACTTAGACTTAAGGTAGTTATAAGTGATTAAAAAATTATTGTCTATAAACATTATACTATAGTAATAAAATAAACGGTTTTATTTATTACTAGCGACCCGCCCCGGCTTTGCACGGGTAATATACATAAAAACCTTCCTCTTGAATCACTCGATCTATTAAAAAAAACGCATCAAAATCCATTGCTTAGTTTTAATGATTTAAGCATACATAGATACAGACAGAAAAAGTGACTTTGTTTTATAATGTATAGGTGATGAAAAAATATTGAATTAGCAATAATGTACTCTTATTACTTTATATATAATTCTATATATCTAGTGATTTTTAACGTACTCTATTTTTTTAGGCAGCTTATGATATCGCTATGGGGAAACTAAAACAGGAGTACTCGTCAAATCCATCTTCATACAACATGCATAAGGAATGTACACTTTGGACACAACACTGGGTGAAGTGTGCAAAGGAATTGAACCAATGGGACTCTCTCCTAGATCTGGGATTAACTCGAAACGTACGGGATCCCTTCTTAATATTGGAAAGCTCATGGAGGAATCCAAATTGGCCAACCATGAAGGATGCTCTCGCTGAAGTGGAATATAATTGTCCGAAGGAGCTTGGTGAGTGACAACTATGAAAAAGAAAATTTTTCATGTCAATAGGTTTTAAAAATTTAGTAAGTTTATTTTTTTTAATTTCTAGTACTATTTCTTATATGAAGTAAGTCATAAAAATCACAAAACCCATAAAATCATTAACAATTTGTTGTGCAATTGTTATTTTTAAAATTTCTTTGTTTCAATTATTGTTCAAAATAATACTGATTGGAGTTTAATGATAAATACACCACAGGTGTTGAAAATATTATCGTTTTTGATCGTTATTGTGGATTGAAATCCACATAGCTATTATTATTTACATAGCATGCCGCATAGAATCGCAAAAGCTATGCGGCGGAGATCCGTTAAGATGTTTGGATTTATAATCTATCTATTTTTCACGGCACATGTTAAAATGAATTAAAATCGGTTTAGTTATTTTGAAGCGAAAACAAAACATACATTCTAACATGTACATTTTTTCATTTATAATATTAGTAGATTTCGTATCGGGATGTCGACGGCGGTAGAAATATATACCAATGTTAAAGTATATCAATAAATATAAAAGCACAAGTTTTGAAGATGTATGTATGTAGTAGTGTATAGTAATACCTCTGCCGATAAGTAGCACTAAAATATGGTGGGGGCGGTCGTGCAGCGTGGCTGGTGAACCTGTACCGCGGGTACCTGTGCATATGCGCGGGCGGCGAGCAGCAGCTGGGCGGCGTGGAGCGGCACGCCGAGGCCGCCGCGGCCCAGTGCCTGCGCGAGTGGCGCCGTCTGCCGCGCCTCGTGTCGCACGCGCACCTGCCGCTGCTGCGCGCCGCGCAACAGCTCATGGAGCTCAGCGAGGCCGCGCAGATACACACGGTCTGTACACACTACCTCGCTTGTGGATATGTTGCAGATCAAGCGACCAAACAGATTCTCGGATAATAGGAAATCATATCATGCATTTAAATTTAGTTTACAGCTTATCAACCGAATCTAACTGACTTCTTTGTGGAACAGTCATATATGTAAATTAGGATATAATTTTACTAGTTATCTATACATATATACATAAAGTTCCAAAATATATTAGTAATCATATTGAATTAAAAATAACTCTTAAGTGATATTCTACAATACACCGATGGCTTAATATATTGTTATGTACTGTAATTAATTTTGATAAATTTTGCAGACTTTATGAAAACTTTTTTTTTAATTATTAAAAATCTGTTATAGTTGGTTTTTATTAAAATAAATATCTTGTATACTAACAATAACATTTTTTTTATTAATTTCATGGATCTTATACAGATTATATTTTCTAAACACGCACGCACTTAAAATTACATAAGTAAAGTGATATTGATAGTAGTTATTCGTGTGAGCGCGCCAAGGTGACGTGTGGGTGTGCGTAGGGCCTGCTGCACAGCCGGCCGACGTCGCTGCACGACATGAAGGCGATCGTGAAGACGTGGCGCAACCGCCTGCCCGTGGTGGCGGACCCGCTGTCGCACTGGGGCGCCATCTTCACGTGGCGCCAGCACCACTACCAGTTCATCGCCTCGCACTACGACTCGCAGACCGACCACGCCTCCAACCACAGCATGCTCGGCGTGCACGCCAGCGCGCAGGTGAAAAACGGAGACTCGAGATGCATTGTTCATAACACTAATACACTTAGATATGTCTGATGAAATACTACTCGACATTGAAATCTTAAACATACAAAGTAAACAGTTATGATGTTAGAAAGTTGTCCAATAGATTATCCCGGAATGTGTGGCACATTCTACACCAAAAGAAAATATTGATTTAAAGGGAGAGAGTGAAGCCACAAAGTAAAAGCACTAAGTATTTAAATTAATATACCTGACTAGTAAATATTTTAATTTTAGCGCTTTTCCAAACAAAAACTATTACACTTATTACTTAATATTACTTTTATTTATAGAAATGTATATTGCTTTTCAGGCCATCATTCATTTCGCGAAAATCGCCAGAAAACACAATCTATCAGGAGTGTGTCTTGATTCCCTACACCGTATATACACAATCCCAAGTGTCCCTATCGTGGATTGTTTCCAAAAAATTAGGCAACAGGTCAAATGTCACATACAAATGTCCTGGACTGAAGGGAAAGACGAGTTACAAGAAGGATTAGACATGATAGAATCGACAAACTTCAAATACTTTACCAAAGAAATGACAGCTGAGTTTTATGCCTTCAAAGGCTTGCTCTTGGCCCAACTAGGAAGGTCGGAGGATGCGAACAAAGCTTTTGCAGCGGCTGTACAGCTGCACGATACTTTGGTTAAGGCTTGGGCGCTATGGGGAGATTATTTGGAACAAATCTTCACGCGCGATCCGCGGCAGATCCAAGTGGGAGTGTCTGCCATGACCTGTTTTCTGCACGCGTGTAGACACCAAAATGAATCTAAATCTAGGAAGTACTGTGCTAAGGTCAGTAATTACGAATATTACAATTTTCTATGTTTTAAAAAAAAGAGTTATTATACATTTTTAAGTTGTAAGAAATTTGCTAACTAACAGTATCAAGACTAGTGATGTGTGTAAGGGCTATCCTTAGCTTCCTATAAACTTTAATGGATTGGCACAACAAGTCCTTAAATCATAAATTTTAAGTTACATTAAATGTTTTTTCTTTGTAAAAGAATCAAAACCCATTTATGTATGTAGATATCAATATTTCTATTTGCCACCATAAGGCTGGAATCTTAAGCTTTTGCGTCAAGTTGCCAAGTTACAGGTATGACTATATCGCACAATCATGGTTTACAAAAGTTTCTTTTATAAACTATGATTTTAAATGCTGAGGGCACAATATGTTATTCTCTACTGGTTACCGCAGACGGTAAAAGAAATCTCTCAAATTTCACAGATATAACTTCAGTAATATGTTATTTGAAAAAAAAGCTGCGATGTAGTAATCCAAAATCTGTATGCCGTTCATTAAGACTACTTTTTTGGATTATGCCCTGTAATTACTTAGGGTGCATATGGCAGGTTTGTAACGCAAAAATCTACCCTGGTGGTAGACCGTAGTATTGTTGAGTTTAAATGGGGTATCGCTACACCGCAAACTCACTAATAAGTAAAGTTTCCTTCGAAAGCCCAACTTAAATCAGTACATGCTTCATATTTTCAACAATCAATTTGTTATTAATTGTTGATTCATATTCCTTGAAATTGCAGTTAAATAGTGCATTATTTACAAAATTATTTGCAAAATCTTCCCAATTATAGGTTATTGAGCGATCCATAAAGTTCAATAATGAATGTCCATAGGTGCTGTGGATGTTGAGCTTCGACGACGAGGGCGGCAGTCTCGCGGAGGCGCTTGACAAGTACTCGGTGGGCGTGCCGCCCGTGCAGTGGCTGCCCTGGATACCGCAGCTGCTGGCCTGTCTCGTGCAGTACGACGGGAACGTCATACTCAACCTGCTTAGCCACGTGAGTTACTACATCACCCTCTCGTGGAAGGTTCTACATTGCGTTATTACAATGAGTAAATCAGCAAGCATACAACGAATGGTTGTCACTTTGACTTTGGGTTCCTTGCATATGTGGTAGCCTTGGAAGATCTTAATTTTCATCAAAACGAGCATATTATACAGTACAAGTTTGTAAAATTAAGATTAACGAACAAGAAGTATTTGATTCTTCAACCTAATCGTGGTATTAAAATTATTTTACCCAGCAACATTATAAATAATTTTCCTATACAACCGTTCCTATGTTACGTATTTGGCTTGAGAGGTTTTCCCTTTTTCCTTCCCTCCGAAGTATAACCTCTATACATGTACTTGGAATCAACATATGGTGTTATATTAAATATGATGGGGTATCATCGTAGTTGTGTGTAATATAAGTATGTCGTGTGTTGCAGGTGGGTCGTCTGTACCCGCAGGCGGTGTACTTCCCGATCCGCACGCTGTACCTGACGCTGAAGATCGAGCAGCGCGAGCGCCACAAGAGCGCCGAGGTGTCCGCACACCACGCCCCCGCGGCGCCCGCCGCACCCGCCGCGCCCGTCACCGTTAGTCATTCATATAAATACATTTATCATATACTTTTAATATTAAAAAGACTCAGTAGCCTAGTAGCTTCCGACTTCCATTTCCAATATTTTCTAACTTCAGTATTTTTCCGAGTGCTCTTACGGTGAAGAAAAACGTTATTAAGAAACCCGGGATTTGTGCCCCGTATGGCGACGAACGTGCCACCTGTTACACCATGGGACCATTATACAGTCTGCTAATATGTTTCTTCTTTCAGGAGTACGGTGGTGAGGAGATTTACGAATCATATATTTATATTTCATTCGTCATAAAAAATATTTTCTTACATCATGCGTTGCTTAAAATTTGAAAGTCATGGGATTCTGAAAGTTTATATAGTGAAAGTTTTATCCCTAATGCGTATTACACAACGCTGTGTTAACTTAAATTAAAAAATATTAACTATATCCTTAGGTCATGAATATTGGTAAGGTTTATTGTTATACCTTGACCATCCGTCAATAGCCATTAGTTTTATAGTAATTCATAATATTTGTTGAGGCTGCATCTTCGTAAGAAATTATTTCTTAGACCTTACAGCTTTAGCATATATAAATAAAGAAATAGTATAATCCTTAATCTGTAACCCCTATCTACTTTCAATCGAGTGAGTTTATACTGAAATATCAGTGATAAATAATATTTCTTTGTTAGGGTGTGAAGACGGAGGCGGCAGGCGGCAGCGCGACGGCGGGCGGCGGCGCGGCGGCGGGGGGCGCGGCCGAGTCCGGACCCATTAAGGCCACGCTGCCGATGTGGCGCTGCTCCAAGATCATGCAGCTGCAGCGAGAGATACATCCCACCGTACTGTCCTCGCTCGAGGGAATCGTTGATCAGGTAGCTGTGGTACCACCACCATTTTTTATATTATGACGTAACGCAGGCGGCTCTCTTGATGATAAGACGTAACTGATTGCAGTAATGCTATCATTCATAACGAAGATACCCGATGTATAGAGGCGGGAGTCATTTTTAATATTTACGAGGGTACACTTAAATTTTAAAGACCGCTTTCAAAACACATACTAAGGGAAGGGATAATTAATACCAATAAACTTCTGGGAAAATTGACACTTATTGATCTAACTCCTCGTAACCAAATTGTAGGTTTGTGCTATGTGTATTGGTCACGATACTCATACTGAAATAGGCACATGTATAAATTTAATAAACACCCAGCTCCATAAACACATCCATGTTCATCAAACAAATGTCTGTCCTCGTCGAGATTTGAACCTGAAGAATAGCTAGGTTCTTAAAGGTTGTCTAATATACTTTTTTACGGAGATCTGCAAACAAAGAGACGCCGGATGTGTTGCAGTCGTTTATGCAACGAAGTAGTTTTAAAAGTACGACATTCCCATTGCCCAGATGGTGTGGTTCCGTGAGAACTGGTACGAAGAGGTGCTGCGCCAGCTACGCGCGGGGCTGGCCAAGTGCCACGTGGTGGCTTACCACCACCGCGCTGCCGTCGCCACCGCCACTGTCACCCCGCACACCCTCAACTTCGTCAAGAAGGTCGTCTCCACCTTCGGCATCGGCATCGGCATCAGTGAGTATACCCGCCTGCTGCAGCCACTGCAACCGACACGCACATCTTTCTCATCACAATTTTCACTTTTACAAGTCCTAAAACAGATATATTTTTCTATTCATTATTCATTTTCATCCATGATAATTTTTCGATAACACTTGTAATAAATACTCGCGTTGAAACTATAAAAGTCCATACTATTATAAACCTTTAAGTATTTTGGTATGTCTGTGTCCTTTTGTGCCAGATTTTTATAAAAGTTTTAATTAACTTAAATAATTAACTCGTTACGTAAAAAGTTATAAAACATTGCTAGCCGTTAATGACCTAAAAGTAAATATGTTTTCATTATTGAAATCACTCAAAGGGTTCCTCTGGGAGATCTAAGTAAAACAAAGTTTAAATACTTTAATCATACACAAGACACTTCCTTTACAAAATAAAAGAATATTAATAGACATGTGCATATAATAATCATTGTCATAGTTTAAGTTGAGCTGAGCGCCCCTTATCCTGCTCGAATTCTTCAACGCATGATACGGTTGCATGCAACCTGCTTTGCGATATCTGTATCTATATTGTCAATGGTTATATTATTTTCCGCAAGTGCAGACGAATGACATTAAGTGATACTGTTTTGTTCAAAAATATATAATGTTATGAATTTTGTATATTTTGATATGACTCTAAATAACATAGCTTGGATATTTTTTAAGCAAAAGTGAAAAGGCTTCTTCTACCTGTACTAAGCTTTGCAACATCACATGTCTTCTGGTAAGTAACGGTGCTTGGCTAGAAAAACATTTTTAAAGTATTTTTCCGGAAAATGTAAGTTATAAGACTCTTCCCGGATGGGTTAAATATTAGTTTTTTTTTATTCAGCAATACTTCATCATAGGACTTGAATCTATGGACCAATAGGAAAACTTATAGGAAGTGAACTTTAAAAGAAGACGAAGGTCGCGTATTCTAGTCCTAGTAGATTATTTATTTTATAGTACACAAACAGATATAAGTACAAAAAAAATACAATAGTACGTATAAAAAGACGAGCTTATCTCCTTAGATATTTTTTGAAGCGAACCCATAATAATATTAGCGACCCGCCCCGGCTTCGCGCGTGTATACTATACATGTTATATACATAAAAACCTTTCCCTTTAATCATCTATAACTCTATCTATTCAAGAAAACCGCATCAAAATGCGTTGCGTAGTTTTAGAGATTTAAGTATTCGTAAGGATATAGGGACAGAGAAAGCGACTTTGTTTTATACTATGTAGTGATAACACATAATTTAAATTTTTAAATAATAATAAAAATAAAATGAAATAGATCATAACATACTCAGCGCAATTTGATAATGTTCTTTCAATTTTTTTTTAAATAGGAAAAAAACCACAACCAAGAACTATGGGGAGCGCATTCCACAATCTAAGTACATGTACAGAAAATGATTTAGAAACAAAAACTGATTTAAAAGCAGCAAAACGTAAAAGTGAGCTGATATCATATTTATGGTGGATTTTTTTACTTTTTAAAAAATGTAATAGAGTTTATTTAACAAGTAAAATATTTATCGTCCTTAGTTGGTGATGGGGTTATGACTAATGGGGTTAACTATTTTTAAACGTTATTATGTTTCATTATATTATGATAGGCCTATTATATAAAACTCATATCCAGCGTGCTTGGTAATAATAATATTGTAAACTTTTCTTAAACTATAGGGACCATCTATAGATCACGTCACATATTACAGAGAAAGCCAACAAAGTGTGGATGGGGGTTGAAAAACTTTGTGACGTCACAATCTAAGTTGACAACATAATCCCATATTATGTATATCAAAACGCGAAATCATAGAGTTGATTTGGATTTTGGGTAACGTGATAATTTTAAAGGTTTTCATATTTAAATTAAAAACAATGGAACATTTCTTTTTAGGGTTTCGTACCCAAACGGTAAAAAACCATATTACTAAGAATTCGCAGTCCGTTTGTCTGTCTGTCACCAGGCTGTATTTCATGAACCGTGATAACTAGACAGTTGAAAATTTCACAGATTATGTATTTCTGTTGCTGGTATAAC
>DVZL01000692.1:0-21386 GCA_018236625.1 Lasaia peninsularis
TATATATATTTAAATTAATTAATTAATTAAAAAAAAAACTATGCGAACTTCAACTTAGTAGGTATTATGCTGTAAATCTATACCTGTGGCTACTTTTATCATTTCTGTCTGTTATACATATGTATCTTTCATAAGTAAAATATGACGAAATTTCAAAAAATACATTTTTATGATGTTGTGATTTATTTATCGAGAAATTTAATATGAGTTTAAAATACGCATTATCAATTCTCTTACTGTTAATACGTCAAGGGTCAATATTAATCATTTACAGCAACCGGACGATAACCACTTCCACATATTACGTATTATATGTAAACTTTCCACTTATGTGTACTTGATAAACAACATACAATATGTATAATAATTTTAATATAATATGTAAAGTACAGTAAATAATAATTATAATCCTTTTGTATCAATTATCTGACATATCTTACAACTAAAAAAATGGCGACTTTTGGGTTATTGTTTATATTTCAAGTTCTATTTTATATATTTGTAATTTCACTTCTCTATATTATCGAAAGGAAGGTTTAAAAGAAATTAATTTGTCACAGGAAATTATATGTCTAAATTTCAAATGTTGTAAGTAATAGTAAATTGATTAGAATATTTAGCTACAATTGGTAAATATGATTTTGACTTTATAAAAAAATATATATTATTTTAAAAGCATTTTCCTCATATCCGGGATGTTGGTTCACATATTTGCCAGATAAAAACTATTAAAATTTTCATCAAAATCAGTCTTGCCATTTTAGAGGCGTCCTCCCACAACTACAGCAATATGGGATTATCTACATACACATATGTTCTACACACGTCTTCACTATAAATGATAACCATGCTAACAACAAAAAGCTTATTAAAACAAAAAGTTTTCTTATAACGTAATAATTCATATATTTTTTTCACATAAAACTTCTCGACAATATATGAGAGATGTACTTTTAAATGAATATAAAAAATGTATTAAATCTATATAACAAAGTTTATTATAATATTATAATTTAGAATGTGTAGATGATAGAAATGGTTGGAAATAATTATTTTCAATCTCCTTTATTATCGTATTATGTAAAATTTATGTATTTAGAAAATTTAAAAAATAGACAAAAAGTTTTTACAGTCAGTGGTCGCGTTCCAATCTGGCAGTAAATTTTATAATAATACAGACGAAAATATTTTTATTATATTATACAGGGTAATAACAATTACTTAAATTACTTACATTTAGTACATACATAACAAAGACATATATTTCCTTAATCTACTAAATAAATAATACATTTTTATTTGTATTTTATGTACGCGGTTAGAGAATTTGCAATTTATTATTTAAAAAATGTCATAACTCAAAAACTATCTGGCCTAGTTATTTCTATTATTATTTTTCTTGTATAACCCTCTCTATACGTTCCGTTGGTCCATTTTTTACGGGACACTCTGTATAATTGTTAAAAAATTACCTTAGTCAATTCCAACCATTCTGCTCCCCCTGGATGCTTATTTACAAATTCATTTAAATCGTATAACCCATCGTGAACTCTCCATAAACCTTCCGCACCATCATCCATGGCCTTTCCCGTCAACCATTGGATCGGATCTCTAGGACCTTCATCTCTCAGAGACGGATACTTTAATTGTGGAAAACTGACATGTGTTTTCTTCTCTATAGCTCTCTTATGGGCTATTTCTAAGTAGTCGGCTTCCTTCGGTGCCATTTTAAGACTAAATCATATCAGACGCACTTAAACATCAAATACGATGGAGACAAAAATAAATTTGCTTTTATATTAATGTTATCTGTTTGGTTATTATATCAGAAGGTCCGGACATATGATGATATACTCCGCAGTAACTTTTGTAATCGAATGTAAATTGATGCGTGCATAAACTTGGACACATTTAATTTGAATTATATTGGTTATGCGCTATCTAGATCTTCTCCAATTTTTTAAAGAGCTTTTTGTCAACCCTTGTTCTCATAGATTTCACATCATGAAGCGAAAGATTCTATCTGGTGATATAATCTCCAGATAGAATCTTAACAACGATCTGTCGGCAAAATTAAATGTCTATTTCTTTGTCATAGGGCCAGCTGTGTCACTCTGATAAGGCTGATTTTTTTTGACGTTGTTAACTCCACAAAACTAGCAGAAAGAGAGTTCGACCAATTTAGAAAGAACTAGCAAATTAGAGACACGTCGTTTGGAGTGTAATTTCCAAACAAAGGTACCTACATAAACGCCACTTTAATATGTAGGTAATATATTAAAGTGATGTTTATTTTAAAACTATATTTTAAGAAAAGTTACAGTTTCGCTTTTTTGTGTTTTTAGGACTATACTATTTATTAAATTATACTTATAAGTAAAACAGTACAAGATAATTATTACTTTAATAACTACGTCCTTTGTTTTCCTTTTCAATTTATAATAACTTAAACGTGGTGTAACGGTACGGTTGTCGCCTGTTAAGACCGTTAGCCGCATGGGGTCCCGGGTTCAAAATCAGGTCGGGCAACTTTTTTTAAAATGTTTATCAGATTATTAATTTCATTAAGATTCAGTAAGAGTTAAATTGCTCGGGATCGGAATGTGCCTGAAGTGGCGATATGCTTTCCACCTATCACATCATGGGCCCTAGTAACGTCGCTCATCATGGGTGTTCTAGTATATCTACTAGAGCTACGAGTCGTGGATATACTAGGATCCCTCTCCCTTCCCCTTTGGTGATGATAGGAAATGTACATTTTTTTTCATATCATACTTAGGCAGAGGTGCATATTTATGCACCCACGATTAGCGACGTGACAGGTCATATCGGACAAAAATTTCATATAAACTGAAAAAAAAACCTTTTATTACTCTGTATATCAGTCACGTGTTACTACATTATAAACTATTATAATTATAGTTATTACTTTCTGTCCCCGCGACTTCGTCCGCGTATTTCTTTAATAATTTTATCTAATACGTTTCTAAAATCAAATTCTAAAATAAAAAGCATAGACTATTCCTTATTTCATCAGCTATCTGCCAGTGAAAATACCGTCAAAATCCAGCCGTTTCAGAGATTAGTGGGTATAAACATACAGACAGACGAATATTTAAATAATACTATTTTATTATCTATACTTTGTAAACATAAATAATATACACTTAGTAAAAATCGGCACTTCAACTTTATTATAGATCTCAAATCAAACAATTCAAACTATTTTATCTGAAATAATAACCTGTAATCCATAATAGGTCATTCATAATATTTTAGCAATGTTGGTAGATATATTGATCCTCTCCATGATCCCAAGCCTCATCGGGACATGTTTCGAGATATATGACGTAATAAATCACAGACATATCAGGCAAAGTCTATTCCGTACTCACTTGTGGCCCTATTATCTTCATACGTATTGATTTCCAATTTATTACGCCTTACTTAATTAGGGAAAGAACCTATTATTGGTTAACTAGCGTTCCGCCCGCGATTCGCCCGCGTGAATTATTTTAACTACATAGATTTTTTGCGACTTATAATATTTATTACGTAAAAACATATGCTCTTCTTTTGAGCTGTATCAAAATTCGGTAGTTTCTTCTTTGGAATAACAAATATTCATACATATATATATATATAAGTTTCGCGTTTATAATATTAGAAGGATTATTTGTCAGATAACTTTCTGTTGTAATAGTAATAAAGTGGAAAATCCTTATAAAAATATATATAATTATCATTATAAACAAAAATTTGCAATAATCTGCCAATAAATATTTTTTTAGAATTATATTATAATATGTATATATATCAATGATTGTTAATAGTTTAATGTTTTAAAAATTGCACATAAAGATAAATAGTACATAATCAAGGAAAGGAGAAAAATAATAGACTTTCTGATGGATGTTCGAATCATATAATTTTTATTTACTCAGATATTAATTCTTTAAGTCATTGTGCATTAATTTTAGACCTCACGTTTAAAGTATTATTTAAAAACACATTCTTATAGCTCAAAAAGTAAACCCAAAGTATTATTTCCTAGAATATGTCAAAAAAAAACATAAGATGTATAAACAAGAATAAATTCGTCAAGAAAATGAAGTATCAATTTACGTATAAAAATAATTTACTTCAGTATATTATCAGCATTTTGAAAATTTAAAAACATTAAATGATTGGAAAGATTCATATAATTATGGAACAATCTAGAAATTTTGCTTTTGCTACAAAATCTAACGATATATTTCGTTTGAAAAATAATATAATTGAAACGAAATGAAACGATTGCCTTACAATCGATGCAATGTTGATGAATCAATTCAATTCCGTAGACTCCAGCGCTATTCAGATTTATTGGCCGACAAGCCATGAATGTGATTTTAGAATTTATTTACGGAAAATGAAAGTTAGTACTTGGAGTTATACGCAAACAAATGTGGGGGTTGTGAAGAATGCCGTGGCTTGGTTAAAATATCGATATTTCTCAGAATGTATATATGTATCTATAGAAAAGAAAGCTGTTTTAGTTACGCTATTTAATTTGCGATTAAATCGATTCAGCTAAATCTTGGTGGGGAGGTTCCGTCTCATGAAATTTTGTGTGCATATCGAGTAGGATTGAGAGTCACTAAAATATCTGAACCAGTTACAGTAGTAAATGAATATCGTCACGCCCAGGACTTTACAAGAGTTGCAGAGGTACATGTATGTATTCACGATTAGCCGACCTTATTAGACCCCCAAATGTGTCAGGTGTCAAGTTCTTCGCCATATCGGGCGCAAATTCTTAAAACCAATAATCATCAGGTGTTGATCCGGGTCCTCTGTGTAGAATAGACCAACTGCCTTCCTGCCAGGGAGCTTGTAATAGGTGAGCATAGGTTAACTGGGTCACTACCAACATGACCACTTGTTGAGTGCTGTGCAGTAACTCGCCCTGGGTAGAGATCCACCGCCTTACCTATTCCTGCCGCCATAATGACATTGTCGTGTTCCTGCCCCGAGGGTAAGGTCATAAGTCTAATAGCCCAATCACAGGGCAGCGGCGCACCTACAACATCTATGGTGTCTATACACCACGGTTGTCTCTTATCATCAGGAGACCTTTGTGCCTGTGTGACAAAGTATAAACTTTGACTTTTATGTTTAGTGAGCGTTTGTTAATACATTACGTTAATTGAATAAAGTAAATAAATAAGTATCGTTACGCCAATACCCCGAAGGGGTAAGCAAAGGAATGTGTACACCCACGATTAGCCGATCTTAAGGCCCATAACGTGACAAGGTAACAATATTGCCAAAGCAATTTTTCTCCGGCTTTAATAACTAAAAATGTTTCGGTTAAAAAACGAAGTAATTGAAACGTTCAGACGAAATGAATCGATTCCCTTTGAAACGATGCGATGTTGATGAATCAATCCGGTTCCAACGGTTCCAGAGCGCTATTTCAGATTTATTGCGGAACAAGCCACGAATGTGATTTTGAAGCGATTTACGGACAGCAAAATATTAGTGCCCATGGTTTTAATATGCAAAAAAACGGGTAAGTTCTGTGACATAAGAATTTCTTAGTAAAAAAAAAGCCTCGGCAGTCTAATTGTTCGTGCTTTGGACTATTATTCTGGCAGTCAAGGTTCGAAAGCCGATGATATGTACCAATGATTTTCCTTACTTAAGTGTGTTTTCTGTGTGTCCTCACGATGAAGGAAAACATTGTTAGGAAACCCAGATTCCAGATTTTGCAGAGGTCACATAGCAATCACTTTGTAAAAACCCATTAAAATCCCCTAGAATAGCCAAAGCAGGTGTCATCTAATAAGAAAGGAAATAAAACTATAACGAAAAAGACAAAAAACCGTCCAGATGCGAGACGGACTCACGCACGAAGAGTTCCGTACCTTTATCTATGAGAATTAAAAAAACACGTTTGTTGTATGGGAGCTCCTATCATTTATTATTATTTTCATGGTGTTTTCGGTATGTGTTGTTATAGCGACCACAGAAACACATCATCTGTGAAAATTTTAAATTTCTAGCCATCACTATTTATGAGAGACAACCTGGTGACAGACAGGCAGCGAAGTCTTAGTACCTAACAGAGTTCCATTTTTATCCTTTAGGTAGAAAACCCTGAAAACATTCAGGTAAGAAAAAGAAATGAGCAGACGTATATATATTCCAATATGAATTAAAGATTTTTTTTGTGCTGCAGATGTCTATGAGTTTTGACTGCTTTCAATCTGGTAGCCTACTAATGCAAGTGCAAACCGTTCAAAATTAAGATTTAAAAAAAATGCCCAAATACCTATCGGATTCGCGCACGACATGTCATATATTTATTTTACTATGTTTGTACAACATTTAAATACATCATTTGTGAAAATTTCAACTTTCTGGTTAAAACGGCTCATGAGTCATAGCCTGGTAACAGACAGACAGATGGTTAACAAAGCTTTAGTAATAGGGTCCTCACTGAACGTTCGACGTGTCATAGGAGTCGCCCAAGAGGGGCAGCGGCGCACTTACAACATCTATGGTGTCTATACGCAACTGTTGTCTCTTACCATCAGGAGACCCGTGTGCCTGTTCTCTGTCTCATACCATAAAAAAGACTAATCCAATCTCAACCAACGTTATGTTTTTCAATATAATTAAAAAATATATCAGGCGCCTATGTATATAACGGTACGACTGTCTCCTGTTAAGACCTTTAGCCGCTTTAACCGTTAGAGCCTAACCTCTCGGGTTCAATTCCCAGGTCGGGCAACTTTTCTTAAATTTGTAAGTTCCCGGACAAAGTAAGCATTACACTGCCCAGGATAGGAATGTTTCCGGAGTGGCAATAAGCTTGCCACCTATCACATCATGGGTCCTAGTACTTTGGCTAATCGTTGGTGTTTTAGAAGTTTTTTTCATTATTTTGGTTATGACTCTAATTTTCATCCCTTGGTACGAAATTCGCCCGGGCAGCTAGTTTTTTAATAAATATTTTTCGTTTCATTCATAAATATCATCCTGTAACTTCACTTTGTAAGGTTACATATTTCATTACTACCTCTACGTTTTGGAAATGTATTTATCGTAGGATCAACTTCACTATCTACGATAAGGGTCTGACAGGAGTTATAACATGAATAAACCGCCATTATTGAACGTAAACTTTGAGGCCACGTCCGCGTTGAGATGATAGACGTGCGTACGTTTTGATAACGCGCGTTAAGGTGTTTAATTATACTTTGAACTAGCTGCAGCTGCGATTTCGTCTGCGTTTTTATTTAATTTAATAACATTTCTAAAATAAAAGTAACCTAATGTTTGCTAATATTTGATTTTTTCCTTGATTCAGACGCTAAACACTACCCAATTGTATTTGAAATTTCAAGGTTTTATGTCTGCTAGAAGTTCCTTAGAGTTTTAATGATCGATCAGTCAGTCAGTCAGTAAGTGACAAAATTAAGAAAGTTTGACAAAGTACAATTCTTAAACTCCTGGTTCAAATTGAATGAAATTTTAAATATACCGTGTTTATCCAATGCCTGCTAGGTAACTGAAAATTCAGACATCTTGCAGTATCTAAGATGAAGTTATAGGGGTTTGAAAACAGCCTGAATTGCTTTGAGAAAAGGATGGATAATAACCACGTCTCGTAAGACCAGTAGATATACTAGAACACCCACGACTAGCCAAGGTACTAGTGCTCATTAGGTGGCAAGCCTATCGCCACTTCGGGCACATTCCGATCCCGAACAATGTAATGCTAACTCAGAATAATCTGAAAAACATTTAAGAAAAGTTGCCCGACCTGGTAATTGAACCCGGGATCCTACGCAGCTAAAAGACTTAATAGGCGACAGCCGTACCGTTACACCACAGAGGCGATTAAAAACATAACTACCTATATTTTAGAATACTCTGTGAAGTTGATGTAAGTTTAGATTTAAATCCTCACCTAAAAAGCACCAGAACCAGGTATTACAGAAACTAAAATAAAACTGTAAAATAAACTAAAAACTTTGCATGCGAGACTAAAACTAAAGCAATATACCAATGTAAACTATACGAATATTGTACTCGTTTATAGTGACCATGTTTTGGATGTGAAAACAGGAAAGCTCTCTTAAAACAATAGTATTTGTAATTGTAAATAGTACAAACGTACTCACATATATATACATACTAGCTGACCCGGTAAACTTCGTACGGGAACTTGAAAAATGGATGCAGTCCTATTCTCAGACCTACTGAATACGCATATAAAATTTGGTAAAAATCAGTCAAGCCGTTTCGGAGGAGTATGGTAATGTTAGTACATTGTGACATGGAAATTGTATATAGTATTAGATCTTTACTTCAGCTTCCTTGTGAAGTAGGCAAATACTACATACTTAGTTTTCTTCCCGCTCATTACTTTCTTCATACAAACACACCGTTTTCGGAGACTCTTGACACCACCCTCGGATAATACTCGAGCTATTTGGTCGCGGAATGTCAACTTAGGTCTTTCCGGATACCTATATCCATCTACATCCTCATTTTCTTTTATCAAACGATACTATTATATAGAAATACTTTAATATACACCAGAATAAATTTAACAAACATTCAGACCCGGAACGAAAATCCTTTGAACGACATAAAATGACGTTCTTGTATGGGAGTTTACAAGAACTCGCCCTTGGTCGGTTTTTAATCAAATTTTGTAATAAATTTCATCCAGATTAACTGGTGTGATAACAATGAATATTATTAACATTTATCTGTGTTAAGCCGGATCTCTATTATCAACAATATAAAAACAATAACCTCGTCTGCGCTGTATGTAACAATAATATTATTTTTAATATTAATTCTTCAGATTAATTGTTTTATTTTGTACAGATATCAATAACAAAAAGATAACTTCTTAACTTTTAGGGTTCCATACCCGAATGGTAAAAAATGGAACCCTATTACTTAAACTCTGTCTATCAGGCTGTACCTCATGAACTGTAACATGAAATATAACATGTACCTAGACAGTCGAAACTTTCACAGATGATGTGTTTATGTGGCCGCTATAACAAAAAATACTAAAAATAGAATAAAATAGATATCTTCAGAGTGTTCCCTTACAACAAATGTGTTTTTTAGCGTTTTTATAAATAATTTTACGGAACCTTTTGTGCGCGAGACCGACTCACGCTTTTTTACGTCACATATCTAAGAACTTTTGGACATTTGTGACGAATCTTAGCTACGTATATATTTAAAGCGTTTTGAAAAATAAGCTTAGCACATTCAAATTATTGCTAAAAACAACATACGTTATTGTTATGGAAAAAATAGTCTCTGCCTACTACGTAAAGGACTAGGCGTGAAGATAAGTGCCTTGTTAAGTAAGTAATGGATAGTAATTCATTATAACTGGTTTATTGTTGCTACTGTGACCATTTCGGACAGCCTCATTGGTCTAGTAGTTAGTACTTTGGATTTTTACACCAGTAATCCAGGTTCAATAATCACCCTGAACCATTTTTCTAACTTAAGTAAATTTTCTGAGTGCTTCTTTGGTGAAGGCAAATTTTGCATCAAAGCGACGAAATATTTAATGTAGAGTGAACCCAGGCCACAAATATGCATGCTATGCACCCGCCTTGGAAGCTTTAAAAGCTTTCGCTGTAACACTGGAGCTTATTTACTTGAGACACTCTTATTTGCTGTACTAAATATTTTTAGTAGTATCATTTAGCAATTTGAAATAAAATATATTTATAATGAATACCCCATATACTCATATTTTTCCACTTGTTGGTCCGAGCTCTCTGTGTAGAATAGACCAACTGCCTTCCTACCAGGCAGCTCGTACCGTTACACAACAGAGGCGATTCCAATAAAGATACTTGTGGAAAACATAATCTACCCTGTAGACTGATGTGAATAGGTAAAAACAAAGAACTATTCACGTCTGGTAAAAAGACAGCGACAAATGAAAGTACAATAAGAAGTTACGGGAATCTAAGCCTTGATATTGCCGGAGTGAGTTTCACATCGAAATAAATTGATATGGCAGGCTCAGAAATCCAATATCAAGATCTTATTTCACCGTTTATTTACATTCTCGAAGTTTCTATGTTGCTTTCAAACGAGATTTAAAATTGTGAATCATACATGTTACTATGAATGTTATAAGTCCCTCGTATCTATTTGAATAAGCTTTTAAGATATTCTTCTCAAAAGATTTAAATCATGAGATAAGTGTTTACGGGAATATTAAAATATCCCCTAAACATTTATTTAAATCAAAGAAGAAACTTCATATTTAGGGTGTCTGAGTTTGTTAATCTCCATTAAATTATAATTAAAATAAGTAATTAATGAATAAATAAGCTTATCTATACAGATAAATAAATTTAGAGTCACTGTATGTAATATTAAAATAACCGCTTTTTACTAAATGCACAATAATATTATGTATGTTTACAAGGTACGTATATCAAAATAATATTTTTTAGAATTTTAGTCTGTCTGTCTGTTTGTTCTTACCCGCTAATTTCCGAAACGGCTGGACCGATTTTACTAGCAGAGAGTTAATGTAATAAGAAACTGCTTAGGCTACTTTTATTTTAGAAATGTATAAGAAAATAATTAAATAAAGGCGGATGAAGTCACGGGCACAGCTAGTACTAAATAAATGTACGCAGGTGAAGCCATGAACTACTGCTTGTATATAATTGAATATCATTGCAACAAACATAAATACAATTTACACTTTATTTACCTTGTTATATAACTTTTCAATATCTTTTATCGTAAAAATGCACGGCCATTTGTTATTCATAAAAAATGTCATATAATATCTTATCTATACATAATATACATAATGTTATATGACATTGCAATACAGAGAGTGTGTTTTTAAAATGACTGTATTTAGAGTTCTATTCCCAAATATAATATATAATTTTTTATATATTATGTATATAAAAAATATACATAAGTAACATTGCAATTAACAAAGCTAAGTAACATTTGGGGTTGCGTTTTTTAGAGGATACAATTTTATTTTTTTGAAGTGTCAGTGTCAGTGAAGGGGTCAGTGTTAAGCTAAAACCAAGTTTGTGGGGTCGCCACCTTTGTCCCACGGCCGCCATCTTGAAATAGGGGTCGGAACGGTTTTTACAATGTATCTCTTAAACTATTTATCTCACAAAATAACTTATGAACATGTTTTGTTGCAAATTAAATTCTCTACAACTTTGGTTTAGTAACTTTTTGTCGTAGAACTATAAATAAAAAAGTTATAAGCGAAAATCCGAGAAAGAAATTTATATTTTTCGATTTTTTTTTGTTATTTTACGAAAAAATGGTATCCTGAAGACTCGGGCTGGATCAAAAGTGGAAAATTATTTCTCTCATCGTAAGAGCACTCAGAAATGTACCTACTTAAAGTTAGAAAAACTCATTGGTACATGGCTCATTGGTAGTCCTAGTTCGAACCCTGGCACGTACCGCTAGGCCACCGAATCTCAAGTATTACTACTGTCGTTTTTTTTGTTGTAACAGTGTGCCATGTACCTACTTGTTCGCAGTTTATCCCATATAAAAAACCAATTAAGAACCTCATTTTTGGGGTTCCACACCCCAAAGATAAAAATAGGATACTATTACTAAGAGTCCACTATCCGTTTGTCTGTCTCTCACCAGGCTGTATTTCATAAACTGTCATAGCTGCTGCAGCTGCAGCTATACAGCTAAAATTTTCACAGATGATACACTCTGTTGTCACTATAACAAACTATAAGAGTTCTTAAAAATAAAATATAGTAAGTATTTGCAGGACCTAACCTGACCAATAGATGGTGCTATCCATATTTATATCGCGGTATAGCCGACGAGTACCTCAATATATTCTCAGAATATCTAGTTGCATAGTATACTACACAATAAACAATTAAATTGACGTAGTATGACGTATTAATAAAATAAAATTACCCTAAGTTATTTCTTATTAAATAAGCTATCTATCAGTGAGAGTCCTGTCAATATCGATCCAGCCGTTTTAGAGATTAGCGGATACAAACAAACAAACAGATACACAGATAAAAAATCCTAAAAAATACTCTTTTGGTACGTGTACCTTGTAAAATGCATATGCATTTAGTAAAAAGCGATTATTGTAATATTAAATACAGACACTCCAATTTTATTTATTAGTATAGATTCTGCACGGGACCCTCCGAGCGCAAGTCGCACTTGGCCAGTTTCTTAAAAGTATTAATAAACTCTATTTTAAGCTTACTACATTCTGAAAAAAATCACATAAACATTTTACAATAAGTAGTATGGTAAGTACTTGTCCTCGACATGACCTAAGTGCATATACATGTTTACGCGCTTATGTACTTCATATGTACACTTAACTGTTAGATGATAGGTCACAATATCACTGTCAATAAAGTGATCTTAGTAAATAAGCTTTGCTTATGTAATAAGGTAACATAAGTAAGCAGGATACAATTATCCGTAGTCGCTAATTACAGATTATTATCAGAGGAGCCGATCTTGCCTGTTTGAGGGTTCCGTATACAAAGGGTAAAAACGGAATGCTATTGCTAAGACTTCACTGTTAGTATGTTTATCTGTTTGTCACCAGGATGTATCTCATAAATAGTTTTTTTTTTATATTTTATATATTACAACAGATAATACTTCTTAAAAACGGAATCAAGTTAATATTTGAAGTGGGCTTTCATACGATAAACGTGATTTTTGTTTCTATAGAGAAATGGTACGGAACTTTTCATTCTTATTACTTTATGGGTTAAGACAACGAACAGGCACACGGGCACCTGATGATAAGAGACAATCGTGGCCAATAAACACCATAGATGTTGTTAGGCTGTTAGACCTTATTTGCAAATCTACTAGCTACCCTACCCTCCGGACTGGATCACGACAATGTCGTTATGGCGGCAGGAATACTTTCGTATAACACACTATTAATTTGGTCGTGGAATTGTATACACGAAGATATAATCATATTTTATTATTAAACACAGAACACTCCTTTGTTTTTCACAGTCAGATAACAATACGCTTAACAATGTCCACATGTAAACTATGTGACTTAATATGTATATTAATTTAATTAATATCTACAGGAATATCATTAATAGTGTTATATCAATCTGGTCGTCCGTATAAGCAATTACGATGCGTTGTATTGACATTCCCAAGTGATGTTCATCATAATAATAAGACTAGATGTTGTCTGCAGCTTCGCCCGCGTTTCGCGTTACCTTACATCGAGGGCAAGTACCTGAAACATTTTAGTTCAGCATTTTTTTAATGTGATAAGACAAACAAGAAGCACACAACGCTCCTTATATATTCTATATTATTCATCGTTGGCACTTGGTGAAACTTCCACATATTCACATTTAAATCATAAACACATGTACTTTTTCACATATTATTTAAACTTAAGTTTACTTTAGTTACTTAAGTTAAAACTTGGCTTAAGTGTTAGCCCTGATGATGCTGTGAAACGCGAAAATGGTTGGCTATTTATAATTTTCCATTATAAATGATATATGGAAAAGTACATGTGTTTATCATTTAAAATATGAAGCTCTCCTTATATTGAAAGGGTTGGTGTTTATATATCTTCATTTGCGAATTGGACTCGCACTGAGTGGTTGGTGATATTTTTTTGCAGTTGAAAAAAATAGGATTGTAACTACTGGAAAAATTCAAATTTTCAAAGCTAATTAATTTCGTTTACGAGATCATTTTTTGATAGGGTAAGAAACAGACAAGGGCTTTCCATATTATGATATACAAACATTGTCTGTAGAGATAATAGATATTGTAGGTGCATCGCCAATCTGTAGCCCATTTTTCAAACCTTACGGAATAATTTACTGGCTATACTTCCGGACTGGAACACGACAACGTCATTAAATAGTCATTAAGGAAATGGATCCTTACCTGAGCTATTCTTTCTTATGGGAAGAGATTACGAAGAAGCACACGGGTCCAATTGTTTTGAGAGACAACGGCAGTCTATAGACACCACTTGATTTAGGTTAATACCTATGATCGGGCTGTTAGATCTGATGTGTAAGTCTAGCAGTTACCCTACTAAACACGACAATGTCATTGTGGTGGCAGGAATAGGTAAGGCGATAGATCCCTATCCCGGCAAGTTGCTGCATAGCACTCTACCACCAGTGGTCATATTGGAAGTAACCCAGTGAACCTATGCTCGCCTGTTACAAGCTGCCTTGGAGGGAGGCATAAGGTCTATTCTACACAGAGGACCCAGACAATGAGGAATAGTTATAATTGGACAACACTTTACTACAAATGATCTCATTGGTAACTTAATTAACTTGCTTCTTATAAGCTGCTATACTGAGATCATATACATATCTAAAATCGTGTTTTCCTCAAGACGGGCAGTCAAAGTTTGCCATTAGATAATTTAGTGTCATGTTTATTTAAAATATAAAACAATAAATGATAATTAACGACTTGTAGATAGCTCCCTGCCACTTGGAACATTAAAAACATTGATATCAGTTTATTATTATAAGTGTAACAGTACGATTGGCTGGATGGAGCTGATAAAAGTGAGTATTAAAAGGAATTTTGTTTACCGTAACATGAGGTCAAAATATCATAATCGCTAGGTATATTTGGCATCGCTTAAAAGTCACATGTCTTAAAAAGTTCGCTATTTCTTTTTCATGTAGAAGAACTCTACAAAGATCTAAATTAAATGAGCTTTATTAAAATGAAAATTATTTGTGTGTTAAGAAGTGTTACAAAATATTTTTTTTAAATACCAACATATTCTACCACAATGTGGCGTGCAAATGTTTTGACACATCATTTATAGTAATTATTATTTATTGATTAATTTTAATAAACTAGTATTTATTTTATTTTAATTTTTTTTTCTTTATCGCACAAAATTATGTAAAAAAGTGAACTTAATGCCAATAAGCATACAATTATAATACCATATGCTTTTTAACTCAACGTTTCAGTTTAAGTTTTCGTATTAAATTTCAAGAAACATGTGGAAATATCACTTCAATTTTTTTTAAAACAATCTATATTAGCTGTCAATGCCACACAGAATGAAGATCACGGGGTCATATTTAAAATAATAAATTTTTAGCTCCCTTGGTCATCTCACATACAGATAGAATAATTTCAATTATTATTTTCTGTCTTAATTATTTACAGGAGAAAGTTCTTAAGGACAGAAAAAGTAGGAAAAAAGTTAAGGAACATGGGAAAAACACTACTTTTTTTCATATCTCTTTCATTATCTATCAATGTCTGAGGGTATAAAGTTCATCAGGTCAAATACTCATATAATAAGAGGCGTAGATGAAACTAATGGTAGTGACGTCAATTGTAGTCAATTAACTTAGTTTCTTTAACCGTTTCTAAACGATGATAAAGTTAATAAAAATAGTATCTGAAATATTAAAAAAAAATAGATAGTTGCTACTAATTATTATACATAGTATTAATCTATACCTATCTTGTTTTAATTGGGTAAACAAAAGGTCCTTGGAAGAAAACCAGCCAAGTGCGAGTCGAATTTCTTTTGTAAAAACGAAAAAAGTAAATTTTACTGTTTTTAATATTTGTCATTATAGCGGCCATAGAAATACATCATAAGTGAGATTTTCAACTTTCTAGCTATCATGGTTTATGAGATAAAACCTGGTGATAGACAGAGATACGAGCAGTGAAGTCTCAGTGTTAGGTTACTGATTTTCTCCATTGGGTACGGAACCCTAAAAACTTACAGACAGATCTTTGGATGTAAGAAATTTTCGTTGATTAGACCCAACATAATATGAAACCAGTGGCTATAGAACATGCCTGTATTTTATTAAATTATTTTCTTCGTACTAGTTCAGGCGCTGTATATAATAGACCATATTATCGTTCTACCAGCAAATCCCCAGGTGATAAATTGCTGTACAGTAATGATCATGTACGGTCATGTTCCGGTCCAGAGGATAGGGTAGCCGGTAGACCTACAAACAACACCTCATATACCTTTGCCACAGGATAGCAACTCCTTAACCTTAAAAGCCTTAACTCTAACAAACTAAGGTTTTCTTACTCCTATATACTTGCAATTTCATTATATGAAAATCATCCACATATCTTTATTGATAAACTAAAAATTTTAATTGAACATAATTATTTTTTCCAGATGAAATTCGTAATCATCGCTATTCTATTTTCTGTAGCACAGGCCCGTATTATAGATCAAAACTGTGATGGAGTCATAGTTCACAATATCAATCACAAGCAGGATGTGATTAAAGATGAACTGGATAGCCCATATCAATTAGTAATTGACTATGACACAAACACGCTCTATTTCAGTTATTCCAGTCATATAGATGATGATATATTCAAATGTGCATATATAAACCTCAAAACTAACAAGTTCAAAAACATCCCTGGTATCGCCGGAGGGTTCGCCAATGCAGTTGATTCAAAACAACATTTCGTTTATTTAGGTGGACGAGATGGAATATACAAGTTCAATTTTGAATCTGAACGAGCAATACACGTCCCGGGTAGTGATCATAATATTTGGCAATTGTTTTACAAAGATCATCTATATTTTACTACTTATCCAGATGAAAAGGCATATACCTTTATTGATAATGAAGCTAAAATAGTACCAGAATTAGCAGACACGAGAGCGTTGTTAGTAGCTTTGGATAAGAATAACAATATCTATTTCACAAATTCATCTGGTCTTTTCCTGTACAAGAAGGAGAAACAGTACGTTACAAATTTAGGTGAATATAATATTAATGGTTTCACAGCTGATATCAATGGTAATTTGTTCTTTTCAACGCCCAGTGGCTTATATTCTATTGATGATGAGAAAAAGGATATCCAAAAACTAACAGATCTAAATGATGTATACGGAATAGCCATAGAAGCAGATGGTAGTATAATATATGCAACTAAGTCGAGCATAGTAAGGCTGACACCTACAAAAACTAATTGTTATGTCAACGAAAAAATATTTTTGTAAATAATGTTAAATTAATATAATAAATGTTTGTATAATAAAATTAATGTTAATTCACTGGCGGTTGAGTAATGTTCAACTCGGTCGCAAACTCCAACGCCTTATCCATTCCTGCCGCCATAATGACTTTGTCATGTTTCAGTCCGGATGGTGGGTAGCCGGTAGACTTGCATATACGGTCTAACAGCTCGACCACAGACAGTATTTGTGGTGTCTTTAGATTTCGGTTGTCTCTTACTATCAGGAGACCCGTGTGCTTTCTCACTGTCTCTTTATTATCTCCTAAAAAATATTTCTCACAATTTTTTTTTTCTCAACTTATCTATCTGAATTGATAAATCTATATCAATACTAGTTGATCCGATGAACTTTGTTCTGACTCTGCAGCACCATCTGCCGAGCTGATTTGCGAATCTAAGCCATACAGGATACCACCCAAACTCATGTAAAAAAAATAGTTCAAATCAGTTTAGGAAGAGTTCAGTGTATATGCCAATCCAGTGGTCACACATGATACATACGAAAAGTACACTCAAAGGCATAGTGTTGTTTTATTTTGCCTCTGTGGTCGAGGTTTTGGGTTCAATTACCGGGTAGGGCAATCTGTTCTGGGCAACTTTTTTTAGATTATTTATCACTATTTTGCAAGTGTAATATTTTTTTCAGTTATATAATTGCTTGAAGTATTGTTACAAAAATTAAAAAAAAAACATGCATACCTATTCCTTATTTAGTTGCAACCCTAGCAAATTTCAAAGTAATTGAAAGTCACGCTTCAGAAACAACTGAATAGTGTTTTATTAAGAGAATGGTTACGGAGACTGAAGTTAATACTACGAGGATTTAAAATGTGAAGAAACTCGACAAAAGGTTGGTGTAACGTAATTGAATTCAATAGAAAGAACAGAAAATAGTAAATTTTGAACGTGACTAGAAATATAAAATACGATCAAACCTATTTCGTTAGGTAGGAATTATTGAAAACTTGAAGGTTAAGGAAATATTACGATTTTTTTTATGATATAAGACAGCGAACGGGTATACTGATGATAAGAGACAATAGATGTTGTATAGTAGTATATTTCCCCGTGTTGGTCCGGGACCTCGGTGTAGAATAGACCAACTGCCTTCCTACCAGGCTGCTCCTAAAAGGCGAACATAGGTTAACTGGGACAATACCAACATGACTATTGGTGGAAAAGTGCTGTACAGCAGCTCACCCGAGTAGTTAGGGATCCACCGCGTTACCTATTCTTGCCACCATAAAGAAATTGTCGTATTCCGATCTGGAGGGTAGGATAGCCGGTAGACTTGCACACAAGGTTTAACAGCCTGATGACATGACAGCGGCGCATCTGAAAAATCGATGGATATACCATTCTAAAAAATATTGTTTAAGTATATGTTCCTTGTAACCATATATATGAATTAGGTAAATATCGGTTATTTTAATATTACATACTCTCCGATTTCATTCATTTTTATAAAAGAAATTACAAACTACGATACTCTCTGCCTACGTCACAAGGCACCTGGTGTGAGGAAAAAAATGAAGCAACTATTCATGTAAATTGTCAAAGTACTTGTATGTAGGCTAATGCGTTTTGGGAGGTTACATCGATGCTTTGTGCCGAGTTCAGTCGAGAGCACTCAACACTTAGGATGCATTAGGACAAGGCGCGAAGGGGTCTCCGTGATACAATATATTATCTGGCGAGAGGTCCCTTTGATCTACTGATACATAATTACCATATATGTGCTTGGTCTTTGCGACGCATTTCTATGTACATCACACAACACTAGTGTCAGATTTAATTTCATTATGTGAGTTGTATTGTCATATTTTCGTTTTGCAGTTACATTAGTTTCTAACAAAGTGGTAGAATGCGGTGCAGACTCTCACCGGATGAGTATTGCAATAGACTTGACAACAATTGATTGTAAGGCCTGATCTGCAAAGCTAAAGGCTTCCCCAACCTCGGCAGAAATATTCGTTGCTGCACAGTACTCAACAACCAAAGGTCTTGTTGGTATGAACATGTTAACTTATGCTCGCCCTGTACGAGCTACTGGATAAGGAGGTACACGGTCTATTCTACTCAGGATACTCCAACTTTCGAGGCGAAATAATTAATATTAATGTAAAGTGCCTTGGGGACTGGTGTTCTTTTTTAATACGTCATGTTTTTAGTACATCATACAAATTACGTAGTGATGAAGTATGAATAATATAAAAAGATAAAAAATAAAAAAAAAACAATCGGACAGATTGGAACCCAGGTTATAAGGCGTTTTAAGGCGCCCGATTTCTCGGACGAGCTATTCTAACTTCACAAAAGGTGGTGAATTTTAGTTTCGTATTCTAATGATATTGTAGGAGGTTTTTATTCAGAAACACGATTAATGGCCATTTTCAATTACCTATCAACGATAAGAGATTGGGCTACCGTAACCAGGCAACCACTGTTATTAATAAAAATATCTTAGTAATAAAACTCTAGTAAGTCTAAGATAGGTTATTGAAAACGGCCATAAAATGACATTTTCTGAAAATAAAACCTAGCTAGATTGATTTATCGCCTTTGGAGCCCCCTAAATACAAGATTTCTAGAAAATAAATTATTTCCTAGGACATTAGAACCTGAAGACTTAACTTCTAATAAAGACATCTCCACAATAATAAAACATCTGTTTTATCGGATCAGTCCCAGAACTACGCAGGAAAAGTGGGAGGGGATGAGAGGCAAATGGAGAATCAAACATTTTTTGTTGTGAAAAACTTAGTTTCCTCGTTTCCGCTTGGAAGGTAGGTATATCCTGCGTAGTCAACTTACTTACGCATGACTTTTAAGATTCCAATCCGATTCACTATCTGATCTTACCTGATGTACCTACTTGGAGAATAAAAAAATAAGTCTGTTTCTATCATATGATCTGATAAACGTCATAATCTTTGAAAGATCAAATTATTAAAAGGAAACTTAATTTTTTGGTTTGATTTTTTTTGAATCAACCTCATGTTCAAGCTCCACGTTATATTGTAACAATGTATTATTTGTAGATCCAATTACATGAACGTATAAATGTTATTTTATTAATTAAATTTTAATTAAATCATTATTATGCATGTACGTCGGTACACCTTTGTTGTAAATTTGTCAAGGTCCACATTATTACTGGGGAAATATGGCGACGCATTAATTAAGAGGCTTTTAAATTGTCATGTTAAATGGTGCTTAAACCCCTCTTTATTGCAACATTGTGATAATAAAGTCACTTTCGTATGTATTAATATAATTGTGTTTTTTCGACGCAGGGATGTGACGATCTCATCGCCTGGTTTTTATGCGTGCTAGTGTTAGCCTAGTGGTAAGGTTTTAATGATTTATCTAATGTTTTTCTTCGTTCTAGCTTTTTTAAAACGCAGGATTTTTATATTTAGTTACATAGTTTAGTTAAAAAATATAATAGTAAAAAAGCAATACCTAATAAAATTTGATAATAATTATTATTTTCCAATGCATTTTCAATGAATTGAACCTACTGGCTGACCCGACGAACTTCGCACCGTCCGACATTGATATGAATTAGTGTTTTTCTCTTACGTTGCTTAAAATTTTCCCAGTTTTTATTTCCATAAGAACATTCCACAAATTTCATCAAATAAGTACAAAAAAATCACCCAAATCGATTCAGCCTTTCTCGCGGTTTGCGTTTAACACATCAAAAGATTCATTATTATATATAGTGATTGTTGGTATTATTATTTTTTCTATTTTAATTTCAAATTTTTTATGCGAGTATGTTTCGTTAATTACGAGTAGTAGGAGCGGTACGCGCTTTGGACTTCCATTCGGGTCGCCAAAGTTCGAACCCTGCCATCAATACCAATGTGTTTTTCTAACTTAAAGTAGCTACATTTTCAGAGTACTTTTCATCAAAGATCGTGAGGAAACCCGGACTCATAGAATTTGATCTAATCTAGGTTTGGGCCTAGTTTCCCTTTTGGGTTGCAGAGGTCAGATGGCAGTCGCTTTACGTAAATACTAGTGTCTTAGTCAAATCCCCTAGATAATGTAGCTGACCCTGTTATCTTCTGATATAATACGGGATAAGGCTGAGATGAAGTAGAAGAGCAGTATACTTGGATCTCTGTGGTGATAATATCTTTTTTTACATCGCAGTTGGCTACATCTAGAGGTTTTAGTAAGGGTACCAGTTTTTAAATTTGTAACTGAACTTTACAATCCAGAGATGAACCCAGGCCCAATGTTAGATTAAGTGGAATTTGGGTTTAAAGTAAAAACTC
>DVZL01000693.1:0-21385 GCA_018236625.1 Lasaia peninsularis
TGTTTTTTGAGTTTGACATTTCAAATCGCGCATAACAACACGATCGCGTCGAGACGATAGTGCACGTTCTAACCCCCTGATCGTAAGAAATATTCGCCGCATTTAGCTACCGGTGCATGGTGGTTACTAGTAGTGGTGTTGTACAGAAACTTGCTAATTTCGTCATAGCTACTCTTGCCGCTAGATAACACCCAACTTAGGGGTTTCCCCCAAATTTAGGAGTTCAAAGAGCCGAATGGGATTTTTAGGGGTGTTTTATTTTTAGTAAAAAAATTTAAAAAAGTAAACAAAAAAGAGTACATAAGGCGAGATTGTCACAGATAACCCGGGATCGAGAAAAAACATAAATAAAAAAGTAGTGTACAAAATAAAAAAAAATATAATAAATAATAACTAATAATAGTTAAGTAGTTCATTGTGAATGTTAACGATTGTGACTTATTTTTCGTGCTTCCAAGTGCGGAAGGTAGGTACGAAGTTCGCCGGGACAGCGAGTATGCATATATCTGTTGTATCGTATTATCATATTTGGTGGTAGAATTACCATTAATACTCACTTCCTGAGTGCGATACTTTTGCATGTGCCATCAATCGAGTCCGCCGCTCGCCGCCGGAGCCATATCTGACATTTTAATTACGATTCCTCCCTCAATACACTTGGTGTATGTCCCAAACGCACACTTTGAGCGAGTTTGCTACATATTTATTTAGTTTAAGGCTACCAAGGTTTAGCCTGCATATCTGAAACCTTGCAATTTCAAAATACTCAGATTCAACTCCTGACAGGGCATTCTGTATTTCTGTCGCCATTTTGACATTGTTGTGTTCCGGTCTGGAGGATAGGGTAGCCGGTAGACTTAGAAAACGTAGGACAGTCCGACTACAGACAGTGATGCACGTACAACATCCACGGTGTCTTTAGGCCTCGGTTGTCTCTTACCATCAAGAGATCCGTGTGCTTGTTCGCTGTCTTATCCCATAAAAAATACATTTCTTTATTGTATTCATATATTTAGTAAATGGCGAAACTCTTAAACCCTTTATTTATTTGCATATTTTGAAAATTACAATATTGGTTTAATTTGTTGATTGTTGAGATGTGTATTATAAGCTACGATTAATAGCCAAGACATGTATGTACATGTGTATGTATGTAAAAATTTATATATGCAACATTTTAAACGGTTTTATTAAGCTTGCCGAGTTTATTTACTTATACCCTAAGCTATTCCTTATTACATCAGCTGTGGGCCAGTGAAATACTCGTCAAAATTGGTTCAGCCATTTTAGAGATTAGCGGGTACAAACCGACAACAGACAGACAGACGGACAAAAGTGCTAAAAAAATACTTAAGTATTTTGGTATAATTCGTCGTTGATAGTTAAATATCGCGTAACTAACATGTTGAATACCGCGTATGTATATGTTGTCAAATTTTACAGAAGGGCCAAAAAACTAATTTTCTAAAGAACGTATCGGACGAATTTCGAATGAACAAGGGTATGGAGTCATTTCAGTCTCCTTTAACTAATGCACCAACTTTAACAGCTACTGCTGCTCTAGTTATAGCCGAGAAATATTAATTATTATTTTTTGTACATACGTGGTAAAAAGAGGTTATTTTAATATTACATACACATATTCAAATCGCTATGCTCTACACCGTGTACTACGCCCTAAAGTCCACGCATGCGTCCTTAATTAGGCATTCCTCTCTCGTCCGGGCTGCGTACGCGCACCGCCGGCGGCGCCTTTGACGGTCGCTAGCCCTGTCTCGTTCTAACAATGCGGGTATTCATACCAAAAACCACTTTTACTTGACCCTTTCTCTCCTTTCATCATGAAACAAAATCCCTTACGGTTGCGATTCAACTTACATTGGACGTAAGAACCGAACGGAGTGGTTACGTGTTTAAATAAATTTGAACATTACTTCAAAACCTTTAAGACTTAGATTCAGATATACTATTAACAACATTAAAGGTGTTATTTGAGTGATGTAATGAAGGGACCCAATTGTATATTCTACTTGGGATGTCTGATAAAAGGGTGAGAGATAGGAACATGCTATCTCTTTCAGATCAAAATTGTTTTGAAAAGTTTGTTTGGCGATACTAATAATGCAATAGATTTGCCGTCTATAGTTTAGGTGATTGCCTGGAAAATAAATAAAAACCGGCCATGTGCATATCGAACTCGTGCATCAAGAGGTTCCGTGCCATTATTTGTAAAAACGACAAAAAACCACGTTTGTTCTATGGGAGCTTTTACATATTAATTTTATTCTGTTAATATTTATTGTTATAGCAACAGAAATACTTCATTTGTTAAAATTCCAGATTTCAAACTATCACGGTTCTTGAGATGTAACCTGGTGACAGACAAACATACAGACGGGCGGACAGCGGAGTTTTAAGTAACAGGGTCTTAGAATTAGGCTGTATAAAACAGTGTTATTTTGGTAGATTTTTGCGACGACTCGTCCGTTTTAGTACTTGTCGTCATAACTTCAGTCTTCGCCACTGTCGTGTTCTAGTTTGTGATTAGGGCACTCGTACTTATAATCCTATTCCTTAGTCTTACATGTTTTATAAATAGCGTCTTCAAAACTAAGCTTTTGGGAAGTCAAAAATTGCATTATTTTTTTTAGAATATTAAAACGCCTTTCCTATGAAACGATATCATAATAAGTATATTAAGATTTTTATACTTAGTTTATTTTATTATCAAAGTAACTAAAACTTTCATTAAACTAAATAAGAAACAGTGGAGGGGCAATATGGACCCCTTAAGGTGACTTTCACAAAGTGAAACACATCGCACCCCTAGATCTAAAGGGAGTTAACTCGAATTACAATTATCTTTTCTAGTATCTAAAAATTCTAGAATATTTAAATAGTTCGATCGTTTTTGCGTGCCGAACTTAGATTTCTTGAATTATAGTTTAACCATTCTTTGAAGATTTAATCTGTTTTATTGATCGGTAGCTCTTCATGTAGAGATTCATCTCAAAAATCTCAAAAATTGAGATTTTTGAGTTAGCTCCCTTTAGATCAAGGGGTGCGACATGTACTTTTTTACATATAACTTATTTTTGGAATAGCCAACCGGGTAATAATATTTGTAATACGCGAAACCGGTTGGATATTTCACAAATAATTTTCAGTTATAAGTTATGTACCTATATGTGAAAAAGTACGTGCGTTTCTCATCTATACAAATAAATAAATTTGGAGAATCTGTATGTAATATTAAAATCACCGCTTTTTACTAAGTATGTATATTTGTATATTTTCAAAGTACAGTTACTAAAACAACATTATTTTTGTAGAATCTCTGAAATGGCTGGACCGATTATGACGTCGCTTTCATTGGTAGACAACTGATGTAATAAGGAACGGCTTAGGCTACTTTTATTTTAGAAATATATAAAAAAACGCGGGTGAAGTCGCGGGCACAGCTAGTTTAAAATTTGAATAAATATGTGGAAGCACGAATATTTCACCAAGCGCCAAGGATAAATAATACAGAATGGACTAATAAAATGTGTGAATTTTTTAATAATTAATTAATTAAATTCATGCTTAATTACAATGTTATGATTGATACATTTGGTAAATTTCAGAAGACCTCTTCGGCTGCCTTTTTTAAGCTGTCCGCTTCACCGTCTTTCTCTTTCCACTTAAGTAACTAAGATTTTAGCTCTCCAACGAAAATCGTAGAAGTCGGGTTAAAAAAATCACACACATCAAATAAAAATTCCGAAGAGCAATACAAGAATAAACAAACACAATATTTTAAATTATATAACGTGCCTCAACCAAGTCTATTCCGGATGTCGGTATCAGCAACAGCACCAGAGAGTTATGAGCGATGATATCAACAACAGCATCCACTTAAATGTTTACTGGTTTTATTGCTGAAATTATGAGTTGCATGTTTCACCGCTAATAATTATTTACATTTTATGTAAATACTTTACCTAATTAATACATAAATATGAACATTGTTTTCTTTGCTTTCATAATTAAAAATAAAATGAAAACAATGTTTACTTTTCTTTAAATTAAAATGCAAAGTTAAATTAAGTATAAGTTTTAATAAAATGTTTAAGTAAAAAAAAACACAAAATAGACATTAAAACTAAAAAAAACAATAGCTCTCAATTCAAAATATTTTTCTCATAAATGGACATCCCAAGAAAATAAATTAATAGTTCACATAAAATTATGAAACAGTAATGCATTAAATTACGAAGTACCGGACTACGTATAATCCATTCAAACAACCGTGTAATAAACTTTCTGAACTTCTCAATTGCCTAACACTTTTATCGTGGCAATTTCGTAAAATAAAATCCTCTCCGACGGGTAGACACTTAATTTAATATCTGCTACTATCCCTCTCTCACCCATGGGATAATGCCACAAAATTACCCCTGTGATTGCGAGCTGTGCACGAATTAGGCACCTTTTTTCATAATGCCCTATTCAGACAAACTTATATTTATGAACGCTCGGCTGGCTGACCGGTTTCATTTCTTTTGCCTTTTGAAACACCGCGTTCGACATTCAAATCGGAAATCAAAATCAGTTTGCCTCGAGCGTTGATAAAGGAAGGACGTATCGTTTTTAACTAAAATGTTTGTAACTTTTACGTTAGTGTAGTTAAATGTTTTTGACTATGATATACTAGTGTGTACTGTGAATATGTTTGTCCGAGTTTTTTGTGCACTTCTCTTCTCCTGGCTGGTGGCTGGACAGGAGGAGGAGGGAGGAAAGTGTGAGAGAATAATGTTAACCCAATGCCAGGATCTAAGATATAATTGGACAGCAATGCCTAATCTGTTGGGACATAGAAGTCAGAAAGAAGCTGAGGACGCGGTAAGCATCCAAAAAATTATATTTTTGAGGCCTTGTTTAGGTATAAGTAATAACACCGGTTTATGAAATATTAATTCCGGAAAGACTTTATTATAATAATTAAGCAACAAGTTAGACGTGTTATTAACATAGTTACACAGATTTTAAAAGAGCATCAGTCAGTGAAATACGAAATAAAATTAGGTAGGTATATAACATTTATCAAGGTCATGATAATGCAAAACGATCCAACTCAAATTAACTCAAAATTTGTTATTTATGCCAGAATTATATAGAAAAACTAGTACCTAGTAACAAAAATAAATAAAACACATTAAAATAAGATGGATATGGGATAATTCATATTATACATAAAGTAATATTTTTTACTAGGTGTGCCCGCGACTTCGTCCGCGTTTTTATTTAATTAATTTATTTTATTCATTACTCCAATAAATTCTAAAATAAAAGTAGCCTATGCCGTTCCTTATTACATTAGCTGTCTGCCAGTGAAAAAGTCCCTTCAAAATCGGTCTAGTCGTTTCAGAGATTGGCGGGTACAAACTGACAGACAGATAAAAATTTAAAAATATTGTTTTGATATATGCAGTGCCTTGTAAATATACATATTATGCACTTAGTAAAAAGCGGATATTTTAATGTTGCAGACACTCCAATTTTATGTATTTGTATGGATTAACTCTACATGAATAAAAATTGTAAGATATTTCGTCATGTATGGGTGTGTGGGTTCACATGCATATTATATTAACAGCTGTTCCCAGCAACATCGTGTGCGCGGAGATATATCTATCTATACATTTATCTATACATTTGTCTTATAAAATAGTGGCTTATGTGCTATCCCAGACAATACTTTTATTTTTTATCCTTTATGGTATGATTTAGTAAATGAGTATTCATGATTTTATCATCAACTTTCGAATTAACTTAACTTAACGAATCCGAATCTGAAACTGACAGCCTTATTTGACGAAGTCTGTATATTACAGATTCATTCAAAAGTATGTTGTACATAAAATATTTATAACAAGAAACTATGTACTATAGGTATTGTGTAAGCGAGATAAAAATCAAATAAAACGTAATTCATTTAACGTACTGATGAATGTCCAATAAGCTAACACAAGGTAGGCACAGAACTCTCTATTTATAGTAATAGATATTTTATAATAGACTTCTTTGCTTTACTACTCTTCAAGTCTTTAACACATGTACGTTAGTTTTGTTATAATATAGGTATTATCATAAAACTATTTAGTAACATTTATCGATACAACAATCCAAACATCTTTAAATCAATCAACCAACAAGATAAACCTGTTATAAAATGTCAAGCTAATTTCTATAATTTAATTTAATTAATGAGTGATAATGATTAACGGATACGGAATCATATATAAACTGAATCAAGTACAAATGTATAAATGTTATAACTGTAATTTATTAAAACTGCAACAAGTGGTAACCGGTATAAGTATAAAATATTATTCAGATTTATCTAAAATCCCTTAACAGTTGTATATATAACATGTGATAGTTTGTCGATAAAAATTCTTAACATTTTACGATTTCGAGTTGATTCGATTCATTACCTGTTAATGAAATACTCTATCATAAATTTTTATTGTAATTTATCGATTCGAAAGATTACCTTTTATAGCAGTAGCCGTAACTCGACCGCGTTTATTGTTAAGATTTTTTAACTGATTGTACGAAAGCAATAAATGGGGTTTTAAATAAGTACATATTTTATTTATGCATTAGTTATGAATATAAGTTTAATTTTATAACTTTTTGCTTTGAATTCCTCAAACGTTCAATGTGGACTATATTTAAATTGCCATTCTTGAACATACGTAAATATAAGGTTGTCGGTGATAGGAAAAGTAATATTGAATGTAATTAAATAAAATAACAACATTTTAAGTACCCAATTAAAATATATTTCGAAGGCGGTTTCTTTTTAACGTTTTTTCGGTTATACCCTTTTATTTTATCATATATTTAATTGACTCGTAAATTATCTGTACCGAATTTACTTGTGACTGACACTTCTATTTTTTTAATTTACTGTAGAGTTAGTATTATTGATTTTGACTATAACTTGTGTTTAGTTTATTCCAATTTTTAACTTTTAAATAAATTTAAGAAAAACAGGAAGATTGTTTGCAGTAAAAAATATCCACGACAATATTAAACCTGGTAAGTAGTTACTTAAATAAAATAAGGCTGTATAGTATGTGTCTTTTGCCGAACAGAACGTCACGTGAGTTTGAAAAAAACAATATTGTAATACGTGAGAAAACTCTCTGGGGAAAATCTACTTAAAAGTCGATTTATACCTTTTTGTATGTCTGATGTCTCAGAGCCCCGATTTTCTAGTGGTTATTACTTTTGACTTCCATTGTGGTAGAGTTGGTACCAATCCCGCCGTATACGAACGAGTTTTTCTTACATAAGTAGGTACTTCAACATTAGGTAGCTAACCCATCATCATAAAATATACTAAAAACACAATAAACTATATATAAAGCGGCAACAGAAATACAGCATCTGTGAATATTTGAGATTACTAGCTATCACGGTTCACGAGATACAGCTTGGTGACAGACAGAAAGACAGAGCGACAAACGGACAACGTAGTCTTGGTAATAGGGTTCCATTTTTATTCTGTGGGTACCGAACACTAAAAGTAGCTAAAAATTAATTTCACTGATATTGAAATAACATTAATATGGGCAATGTTCTTTAAACATTAATACGGATAATGTTTGCATGTAAGTTCCGTTTTTATGTCAAACTGGCTAAAACGATCTCGATGACGATCAGCATAAAAATAGATTAGAGCTTTGAAAAGGACGTATGTAGTTAATAACTACTTTGAGGTTCCCATGAAAGAGCACCTAATGGGTGATGCAAAAATTTAGATTAATAGAATAGACGATGCAAAACTTTATAGAGAATATAACGTTTGACATAATTTATAAGTATCAGGGGTTGTTATCAAAACTGTTGCATGTTGAGGGCTATGTGCTCAGTGCTACTGTTTCGTTAGGGTCCGGGCAACCCCAAGTTTTTTGTTGTCACTTATCGATTATTTGCTAACATTCACCATATCTTCGTTAAACAAATATATTTCATTAGTTTTACTACATCATTGATCTAGAGATGTTTAATATAAAGGTATCTATCTAATAATCATTATTAAATAATTTATTTTATAATTCTTAACTTATTCTTTTCTATACCATAGATAAACCTATTTTGTTTATTAAATTTAAAAGTTATTAGTCCAATTAATCGGTTTTTGATATAAGCAAAAGTTATGGGCATCATAAAACTATTATGTAGTAACTATTTAACAATATACCTACTGTAGTTAATAACGTTATAGTGTAACTACAAAAGTGACTTATTTTGAGTTGGGTCTTTCTATCAAAATTGAATATTTTTTTCTCATCAAATAAGTTCGGTGGAATTTCTATAAAATATTCTAAGCAACGGACAGTCGTCACATTAAATATGGAAATATAATAAATTATATCTTAATGGCTCTGACTGGTAGACAAATTAATAGTAATTATACTCATCCGGTAAATAAGTATACCTGCCGGTTGTTGCCTAGTGCCTTTTCATATTCTAGACGAGGTTTTATCTAAGTACTGTTCTTGCTGAAAAACTAAAAAAATAGGAAAACATATTTTTTAATTCTTAGATATAGGTCGTATATAAATCAATATTGATCAGAGAAGTACAATAACAATTTATATTTCAAAAATACAATGAGTCATTGTAAAAATACGACTTTATGACACTAAAAATAAGGTCGCCATTTGAAATTAACCATTTATAGAAATCAAATTGGGTTGGGAACAATACCAGTTCTTAAACTATTAGCACCATGAAGTTAAAGTCTAAGGGCCTGTTTCAGAGTGTTTCACCAAGTCTGTTGATTAGTACTACTGGATAGATAAAACTATGATGTAAATTATTTTCATTTTATGTTACTTGGACTTTGTGAAACTGCTTTCTGCATTTACTCATGAGTTTACTGAGCGATTAGCTTACTTGTAACTTTACTCAGACGTGGTGAAAGAAGCTTTAGGAACTACAAATTACACTCCTAAAAGTACAACGACCTGTCTGCAATATTAAACATCTATCTCATTCTCATAGGGCCGGCTATCTCACTTTCACAAGGTCGACTTGTCTTGACTTTTAAATTCTACAAAACTAGCAGAAACAGAAGTTGACTAATTTAGAGTGAGATAGCAAGACTGCATATTTGGCATAAGTCTTTATTTGGTAGTTTCTAGCTAGTACCTTTAGCTTCATGATAAAAACAATATTAGTCTAACTTAAAATCGATTAACTAAGTAAAGTCGATCATTTCCTAAACTCTTTCGCTATTTGTAATTAAATAGATTTCAAAGCCTCAAGCCTTCAATGCGTACGCCAACCCGACCAACCACAAACAAGTAAAAAAAACAAAAACCTCGTTCGTCAACCTGTACAAAAAGTTATCTGTAGAATACTTTTATAAGTAATCAAATGGATAATGCGATAAAAGGAATCGTACTCGTTAATATGGACCGACATCGGGCTATCAGACTTCAAAGTCGCCGCGGCCGAGATACATTAGCGACGAACCAGTTATACTTGTGTGGCCAGTCATCCTGTTTTTACTTTAAGGGTTCAATTTTTCACACATAAATGAAATACAATTTTTGCTAAGTTGAACTACAAAGCCATTGCTATTCTACATTGTTTTTTTTTTATTATTTATGAGACAAAAACTGGTTTTTTGCTAATGTTAGGTTGGTAATATAACTTATTCTTGTAACATATTGTGCGTTGATAAGTTATGTAATACTCGTAATAAAGTTTAAAAAACCATAAATAAAGATTTCTATTTTTTCTCTTAGTCTACGGGTTGGTTTAGTTTATAGTTTGATGAATAAGTAGCTGTGCTCGCGACTTCGTTCGCGTTTTTATTTAAATGATTTATTTTATATATTTCTAAAATAAAAGTAGCCTATTTTTCTGCCAGTGAAAGTCCCGTCAAAATCGGCCCAGCCGTTTCAGAGGTTAGCGAGTACAAACAGACAGACAGAGAGACAGACAAAAAAATAAAAATGTTGTTTTGGTATATATAGTTATCATTATCCTTGTAAATACACATATGCATTTAGTAAAAAGCCGGGTTTTCTCACGATGTTTTCCTTCACCGTAACAGCACTCGGAGAATGTACCTACTTAAGTTGTATAAATACATCGGTAATTACATGGCGGGGTTTTAACCTGGCGTACCAAAATGGATGTCCACAGCGCGTACCACTAGGCCACTGAGGCGCTTTTATGCATCTATAATAAGTTTTGCATTATCTGCCGTAAACTACATCTGCTTTCAAATCATGACAAGCTTGTAAATTTCGAAGAAAGCTCTCCCCTCCTTTACAAAGATCATTTCTATTTTTAACGCTTATTTCATTGAATTGATTCGGCTGCTTTAATGTAAATATTCATACAAACAAACACATATAATTTCAAATTAATATCGGCCAAATATAAAATGCCATTGAGAAACAATCAGTTATTTGTATTACTCTGCCCACTACGTTAAAGACTACGCATGATAATACGAAATGTTTCATATCTATGATATGAAAAATCTGATCTATACCTATGTATCTCTATAGACACCCCTCCGCCTACAGTTCCAGCTTGTCAGCATGATGCTAAAAGAATCGGGCCCCAAAGTAACACCAAACCAATAAACGCACTACCGCCACTTCAGTTTGTTTATCGCACGATAGCGGTGTCTTCAAAACCGACCATTTATTTTTATTTATGTTTCTTATCTTTTATCACTGACTTAAACGCCGATCCATATCAGTAATGGGTGATATGATCACAAAGTGCCGGTACAGATAAACATATATATATGATGTCCGTTGCGAAGGCGTAGCCAACTTATTAGAATGACAATAAGGAATATGCAAGTTTTTTTTAAATAATTTTTTTTAACAATACTTCAAGTAATTATATAACTGAAAAAAATATAACACTTGCAAAATAGTTATAAATAAGCTAAATAAAATTATCCAAACTATCATAATTTTCGGATGATTTAAAAATTGTCATTTTAGCGCGCTTGTTTGTGACCTCACCGTCCATTGAGAAGTGAGAACAATACTTACTTTGTTTATTAATTTCACTACACTTCGGTTTATTAATTTCACTATATATTATAAATATTTATATTGTCCCTATGTGCGAAAATTTTCATGTTATGCTGAAAGATGCAAAAATAAGGATACCAAAAGGTTGATATTGGACAATGGCGTCACGTCTTGGCGTTGCGTTTTTGAAATTTGCGAGGGGATTTCAAAAATACTACTTTTAAAGAAATAATTTTATTAATAAAAACTTGAATATTGGCAAAAATATTTATGTTATTATATTTCTTCAGCAATAAAGATTCTTCAGCATTATTTTTTTAGGCCATCTCTAAATCACATGCATATTGCCTATTGTAAAATAAAAAAAATTTAATTGAATTATATTAAAAGTTTCTGCTAAGTGCTAGTCCATAAAATGGCAAAAAAACTCTTGTTTTATACATAGAATTTAATTTTAATTGTTTATTTTTAAATGGATATGATAATAGATATTCGGAGAATATATCTAGCGATTACTTTCCTTTGCTATCTAAATATACATTGCGACATCTATTGGTCGAGTTGGATTTTTTGTTGTAAGGGAGGGCCTTTAAATACGTAATTTGTTCTATATTTTAGTAATTGCTGTCAAAGCGGTGATATAAATATAATTATAATCTGTGAAAATTTCAGCTATCACGGTTTATGAGATACAAATACGTTTTGACACTTTGTTTATGAAACCCTAAAAGCAATTAGCGATTGGGTAATCATTTAATACGAATTAACAATCTAATCTCTGAAATGGCTGGGACGATTTTGATGGGACTTGACTGGCAGACAGCTGATAGAATAGGGAATGGCTTAGGCAACTTTTATTTTAGAATTTTATATGTATAATCAAATTCATGAAATAATTGAATAAAAACGCGGATGAAGTCGCGGGGCACAGCTAGTTTGTTATAAAAACACAAATAGTGAAAATAAATTTAGAACTTATCAGACTTCAAGTATCACGAATATATATATTACATCCAGCCAGAATTATCTAACCATTATCTGAATTATCTAAACTCTATCGATTTGATTATATTATATACTAACTTTTTCTGTATATATTTAAATTTTTTGTCATTTTATTACAATATACGTTGATAAAGGGAATTTGGAACACGATAAAACCGACAAGAAGTGTGAATACAGGTGGTGGGTTCCGTATCGATATCATTTTATGTTAAAGTAATTTTCAACGGTCTTTTAAAAATAAGAGAAAAAAGTACCTTCTCGCTCATTATCCTCGAAGTGGTAGGCAGAGGTGTGCTAGTATATCCACGGCTCGTGAGTCCAGTAGGTATACTAGAACACCACGATTAGCCCAGGTACTAGGGCCCTTGATGTTATAGGTGGCAAGCCTAATGCCGGGAACATTCCAATCCCGGGCAGTGTGATGCTTACTAAGAATAATTTGAAAAACATTTAAGAAAAGTTGCTTGTTGAATTATGTATCTTCTATAGACCATAGTTATACTTTTTTTGTTTACTTAGACGACATTTTCATTTCTAATAAATGTAGTATTCAAGTTTCAATATACAGAATGTAGAGCCTCGAAGTCCTTGCAATACGCGATTCGGGTTGCCGTTTCGATAGCAGGTTCGAGTCCCGCCATGTACCAATGAGTTTTTCTAATTTAAGTGCATATTATCGTGTCAGTTGTTACATCATGGTATATGTATATGTGCATATGTAGCTCTGCCTATCCTTTCGGGGATATGAGCGTAGTAATATATATACAGAATGTAATATACAGAATGATGTGATATACAGACAATAGTGTTGTAATTGGCTCAAATAACTAGTGCAATTTATACCACGGTTTCAAATAGCTAAAGTAATATGAACTTGACCTTGCTGTAGCTATTCATTATATTCCTACGAATAAATTACTTCCTTGTGCAAAATTTTTATGTTATGTGCTCTTTACAAAGTTAAATAAGATTTAACTGCAAATATTTTTTTTTAAGTTTATCTAATGTTAAAGTATAAGTATACAGATATAGTTTTATATGGAAAAAAAAGCAAAAGGAGGGTTGTGATTTTGACCGGTATGTACGTCTGTATGTTTGTATTTATGCGTGTAGGTATGTATGTTCATCTGTTATGAAATAACGCAGATGAATTCGCGAGCACAGCTAGTATAAAAATAATAATTCAATCCAAAACCAGTTTTGGATTCGGCAAAAGTTTCAGCACATTTTTGCCGAAAATGAAACCAAAAAACCAAACTTTCGATTGGACATTAATATTTAGACAAACAATCCGGCCTTTTTTTTTTTTTTGATATAGACTAACTTGTTGCTAACCGAGTGGTTCTTACAACTTCACCGGACTTTAGTCCGGCCTTGTGGGATTGATATGGTGGTCCCCATGAGCATGAGGTAGAAGTTTAATATTAAGGCCAGGTCGTTGTTACCACTATAATCTCCGAATATTACTTGCTTCATGGTTTCTCTACACACTTCTATTTTGACAGTTGTTTTTTATGAGTGTATAGCGCAAAGGTTTTTTGCAGATATGCTTATCAGTTGCCTTGTCGACGTAGATACATGTTACAAAACGTTTTTATGCACGATTTGTCATCGCAATAATCACGTTTTGGCTTATCATTTTCCGTTTTTTAGATGTTCTTGTTAAAAGTGTGTGTGTGAGATCCGCCATTATTCTGAGTTTACATAGATGATTTTTTATATTCGTTTTTTAGGGTTCCGTATATAATAGATAAAAATAGAACCCTATTGCTGAGACTTCGCTATCCGTCTGTCTGTCTGTCTGTATGTCTGTCTGTCTGTCTGTCAGTCACCAGACTGTATCTCATAAACCATAATAGATATTCAGTTAAAATCTTCACAGATAACGTATTTCTACTGTCGCTATAACAACAAATACTTAAAACAGAATCAAATAAATATGTGAGGGTGCTCTCATATATGATTTTTTGCTGTTTTTATAGATAATGGTACGGAAACCTTCTAGTACGAGTTTGCCTTATGAGAGTGAGATATCCGTCCCTATGAAAATTAGATAGGTGTTTAATATTGAAAACAATTTTTTTTAAGACTAATCTCTATGAAAACTTTCATAATAGCTTCATGGTTATGTAAAAGCTCCAGTAGTAAGTTGTTAAAAGACTTTAGTAATCATAATATTGTTAGGTTAAAGTGTTTATGTAGTTGCATAATATTATGTCTAATGTTGTCCGCCATTTTGTTAAGTAACATCTAAACTTTCACATTAACTGGATAATTGGCCGCAAGCCATTTTATTGCCGATTGCCACGGAAAAAGGTTATTGTTAATTATTTTAGAGAAATACAATATGATTTATTAACTTTCTATTTATTGGTTGAGTGAAGTGCGAGTGTTGCTAGGGTTGTCAACCGCAATTTAATGTGACCCAAATATATATAACCCTTAGAAATACTGACTAATACTGACTTCATTCAAAATTCGTCACTGTGGTGAAACCTGCTTGTCGCCTGTTAAGACCGTTAGCTACGTAGAGTCCTGGGTTCAATTCCCAGGTCGGGCAACTTTTCTTAAATGTTTTTCAGATTTTTCTGAGTAAGTATTACAATGCCCAGGATTGGAATGTGCCCGAAGCGGCGATAGACTTGCCACCTATCACATCAGGGCCCTAGTACCTTGGCTAATTCTAGTATAACTACTCGACTTACTAGTCGTTGATATACTAGCACACCTCTGCCTACCACTTCGGTGATAAAAGGCGTGAAGGTACTTTTTAAACTATTTTTTTTTAATTTGCAATTTTGTAGCAAATAACGGAACCCCGTTACTTAGACTCCGCTGCCCGTCTGTGTCTGTGCCGCTATAACAGCAAATACTAAGATAAATTAAATATTTAAGGGGCTCCCATACAACGAACCAATAGTCCCGACCAATAGTCGCTAACCATATTATTTAGGTCTCGGAAAATCGGCAGTAGTATTAGCTCAATATATAAGAGTGTCTAGCTACAATGTAATAAATTCAAAATGACTACAATGTTTTTACATGTATAACGTGATATTGTTTGCAGAACAATAGACACGGTTTGGAATTCTTCACGCGAGAGTCTGACTCGCACTTGGCCGATTTTTTATCTGTTGCAATTAAACTTTCAATTTTGTATTGCTTAAATTTTGCACTCGTTACAAATGACATTGCATAAACCAATCACATGCAATGTCTGACTGTGAAATTGGCGCGAAAGTTATTGAGCAATTAAAAGTGGCATTTTGTTATTTAAACTATTATAGAAGTATGAAAGTAAAAACAAATACCATCACGCTCATATCCCCGAATAGGTAGGCAGAGGTACATTAGCACACACGATTAGCCGAAGATATTAAGTACAATGTGAATTTTCGCCGTCTACAGAGTATAGACACGTAGACATGTAATAATCAACATAATATATCAATTGATAGTTAAATGACGATCGCTAAGCAATGAAACTACAATGGCATAATCATGGTATTGGAGTGGTAACATGAAGCTAAAGGTACTGAAAATACACTCCTAACAACGACCAGTTCCAAAGTGGTGCAATGAAGCTAAAGGTACTGGAGATACACTCCTAACAACGACTTGTTACAAAGTGGTGCTATGAAAGTAAAGGTACTGGAGATACACTCCTAACAACGACTTGTTCCAAAGTGGTGCTATGAAACTAAAGGTACTGGAGATACACTCCTAACAACGACCTGTTCCAAAGTGGTACCATGAAGCTAAAGGTACTGGACATACACTCCTAGCAATTACCTGTTCCGAATGTTTAGTATTGCTAACTCTTTCTAAATTGGACAACGTCATAGCAAACCCGCCTTGTGAAAGTGAGATAACTGAGTCTATGAGATATTTAATGTTGTGGACCTTTAGATAGTACCTTTTCCTCCTCACCCAGATAGTAGCTTAAGATTCATGTGTAATTATGACACGGCAAAAAAAATTTGAAATGAGGCCTAAGTCCCCGTTAAAAAAACCTAAAAAAATAATGACGTCAAATAAATAAAGTAGGTGAAGTATACACGTTATCCGTTACCACATCTGCTAATCATTTTGTCCACGACATTTCCATTATTAGATAAAGCTGAAATAAAATTAACCTTGACCTTGTTTGGATTTTTAGTCTGCAGGTGTTAAAAGACATACAAATGTCAGGCATCAAGAAACTATTCTTTTTTTTAGACGGCAAAGAATGTAACGGATACATTATTTATTAACATTAATCTCTTTTATAATGTCACACTTTTAAACCATAAAACTATTAAACCATAGGTAGTAAGGTAAGGTGACAGAGAGAAACTTTCAAACAATGCATGTCGACCCCTACGCTGTTTTTCCAATCCGACATATATAAAAAAGAGATCCGTATAAATAATAAAGACGATCCCGCTAAGTTTTTTTCGCCGCATTATACGAGATGAGTGAGGTGTTTGAAAAATTAAAATAATCAAAATGACATTTATAATTTTGGTTTTTCTGTTTGTTTTGGATAATCTCTGCCCGTTGCAGACCGATTTTAACGGGATTTTTAGGGTCAGATAGCCAATATAATAGGAGTAACATAGGCTACTTTTACTTTTTGAAAATTCTATGGCGTTGTTTTCGGAAACAACAGACTTGTTAATTCATATCTTCGGTAACTATTATTATTTTATTTATAAAACAATAAAGCGGTATTATTTTTTATTGTGTTTTTTTTACATATCGGTCAATATTTTTTTAGTTATATTGTTTCTCACCAATAAATATAAAATCATAATCTGTTAGTAAAATTTGAAGAATTGTCTCGAGATTCTTATCATAACCCTGGATCGCATAGGTATTATGCTCACGACCAAATGTTACCATTGGGAAACAAGCATGACAGTTTAGTACCTCCTCCTAATTTGAACTTGGTTTAAATGTTTATAAAATGAACTTCAGGTACACAGTGCGTGGTGTGTTTCAAATTTAGGCAATTTGCAGAACGATGTCAGAGTTTTGTAAATGTTTGTCCTTGCCGCATAAGGAAGTGTTAAATTGTGAGAAGTTTTAAAGAGGCTGAAAAACCTTGGGATTGTGTTTAATTATGGAAAAAAAAATCCGAAATGTCAGTTAGTGACAAAAACTATCAATACAAAGAGTTAGCGTACATCTAACCCTTTCCGCTCATGAGTTGTTTCGATTCTCGACTAGGATAAATGAACATCTGTATTTCTTACTTTTGTGTGTTTTATCCAAACATATTTGTCTATTCAGAATCTGTCATCCGATTTTCGGCGTATTTTTATTTAAAGTACTATAACAAATTGAATGTCGTAATGTTCAATGAAATGATAAAGTTGATAAGATCAGCGTATTTAATCATAATGTGTTTATAATTGAAAGATAAAAATCTAATCTTAGAATATATATTCTTCTGACAATCAATTATCAAAGTCTTGGCGCTGCTTTGTGATGACGTAATATGTGACTTAATGTCAAATTTATATTTATTTTAATAGAATAACTTTATTGTGCACCAAAAATACAAAATAGACAAACATCTATACAAATAAATAAAATTGGAGTGTCTGTATGTAATATTAAAATATCAGATTTTTGTACTAAATTCACATGTTTGTTTACAATGTACATATTATACTAAAATAGTATTTTTTAGAATTTTTGTCTGTCTATCTGTCTGTCTGTCTGTTTGTACCCGCTAAACTCTGAAACGGCTGGACAGATTTTGATGGGACTTTCACTGGCAGCTTTGAAAGGGTAGGCAGAGGTACATATACCTACACTTAGTGACAAGTCCGTTACCATATCGGACTCAAAATGTTGCTTTTTTAATGGAATAAGACAGCGAACAGGCATAAGAGATAACCGTGGCCTACAGACACCATAGGAGTTGTAGGTTTTATATGTAGGGTATCGGTTCCGGACCGAAACACGACAATGTCATTATGGCGACACGAATAGGTAAGGAAGTGGATTTACTGCATAGCATGTAGTATACGTTTTTTAATGTAAACTGAAAAAAAACTCATAAGAACAAGTTGCTCTACCCGGTAATTGTATCCGAGACGTCGTGCGTCAAAGTCGGACACAGACTACGCTACAGAGACTATAAAAACAAGTTATTTTTTCAATAAATTTAAGGCTAAAACTGGTCATAATTATAAATTATCGTCGATAATCTATTTTATGAATTATGTAATAAGTGTAATATTTCGTTATTATTTTACATATTAAATAAATGTTAACATGTAAATACGCCATTTAATGCTAAATTAACCTTATATTTTAAAACTGACAAGAATTTTGTTAGAATACTAAGATAGTAATCTAATTAAATGCGATATTAATCTGCATAAAAACATAATTTAGACTAACGCATGAAGTGTTCGTTTGTCGCCGCCATTTTGTTTCCGCTGTAAGACTTGAACAGAAATCAGTATCACCGTTATTATTTACGATGAGAAAAAGATTAAAAATCAGAAAGCCCGAGTGAAAAGAGATCATTTCCGATCTATGTATATGAAGTAGGCAGTCTTAATTATGTCTTGATTATAATCAAAAATAAAATATCTATTATTGCAATTAGCGTAATTATAATTACGCTAATCGCAATAGGTAATATGTTTTAAAAGATAACTTATCTTAAACTGGATATTAAGTATTTAGACACATAGAAGAAAGAACAACTAATTTACAAGTCTTAAACTAAAGATCAATCATAAGAAGAAGGTCTTAAACAGGGTAGGTAGTTCTATAACGTCCTGCTATTATTGTTCTGGTTCCCGAACTATTACAACGCACTATTACTATTCTAGTAAATTGTGTTTGTAAACTAAGCTTCTTTGCCTTATTAAAAAAAATGCAGTGAAAAGACTTTTTATCAGTTACCAAAACAATTTTGTACAGATAAAAAATCTAAACTTAAATTTACAATAAAAAAAGGTATTTTCTTAAAGTATGTAGCAATAAAAATGGTTTTAATAAACAAAAGAAAACGTAAAGGATTACATTTTGTACAACGCTTATTGCTTAACTCTTTTACAAATCCTATTGTTATTTTTTTGTTTCAAAAATTTTGTTATATTTTTATAGTTTCGTCTCTGAAAAACTTCGCAGTTTATGACCCTGTAGGCTGTATTGCATACAATGCTTTATACTTCTCACAAACAACCTATCATTAACAAAACTAAAAATCATTAACAATAGTTTTGTGTCGGAAACGTTTTTATGCTTTATGCTTCGAGATCTTTGCCTTTAAAGAAACAAACCCGCCAATATTTTACAGATAACATATCTTAAACTTTTAAATCCTTTCAAAATGAACTGATATTTAAATTTGTTTTGTGAAAAAAGCAGATTTTATTAATTGTAACGGTTTTTCCTTATTGCTTTTACAATAATCTAATTACGAGTATAATCTGTGTTACATACCATAGTGCCAACTTCTCATGAACTTAAACGCTGAGTAAACTTTTAGCTTTTGCCATTAGCCTTAAATTTTAAATTGCCCTTGCGTCGAAATTTCATACAAATTTATCCCCCTGTTCTGACTATATATGTCTACTTGTGATGATATCTACTTTCCGATATGGTTATAAGTAATAATTGTTATGTTAAAAAGATATTTCGTTCTGTTTTGAATATTAAATAATACAAAAAATGTTACGTGAGTGTTCGAAATTAAATTATAACATAATATAATAATTATAGTTAACGTTTATCATAGATAATTCTAATTATTTTGTATTTAAAATTGTAATTATGTTTTAAATATTGAAATCGTAACCCAAAAACAATAGCATCTGATGGAAATAAGTCAAATTTACATAATTTAAACGCAATAAAACTAATTATCATTACTTAAATTTTATTATTATAACGATTCTCATCATTATAATTTACCTAAATAATTTTTTGTTTTTTTTTTTTGTATTTAAAAGGGTACAGAATCTATAAACATAAAATTTATATAAGACCTTCTTTGAAGTATATCCTTATTATAAATGTATACGGAATTGACAGAGCCATGGCATCATGCAAAAAAACATACCGACGTATTGGAACCCTTTTCCTTTTTGAAGTCAGCTAAAAATATCTGAATATTAAGTTTGCACGAACAACTGTCCGTCATCATATTAAGATACATTCAAAAAGCACACCTTTCGGAATTGTTTAATACATTCCATTAAAAATAAGTTTCGATATATATCAAAGCTTTCAAAATATCAAAATGAAATTTCGTTTCTCGCTCTGGCCTTCGGCGCCAAAGGCCGACAAAAAAACCCACAGGAACTTACAAATTGCTCCGCCTAATTACAGCAGGTAGGCGGGCGTACAAAGGCGAGTTTTTTTTTTACTAAAAAAGTGCTAAGTTATTTAAAAACTGGTTTGATATCCATAAATACAGAGTAGACTCGTTTCTCGTGAAAAGGTGTTCGGATGATAGATATGCGCGTTTTGTTCTTTTGTTGGTGATAATTTTCTTCCAAAACGGAGAAGATTCTAAATTCGAATATTTTTTTATGGGAGTTACTTCAGAACTTTTTGCTGGAAACTATTTTGAGGATTTTTCTTTATTGGAACGTTGGTTCTTGTCGGTTGGTATTATATACATTAAGACAAGAATATAATAGCTGTTTTGAGTTATAATAATACATAGGTAGGTACTTAATTGTTTACTGGGTCGAAATAATATTGAAAGTCGTTCTTTTGCACCTGTCTCGGCGATTCTTCACTAAATAGTTATTTGCGTATAATATTATTAAACACTTTATACTGTTAAACACTAGCTTTTTATTAAACTCAAGTGGAGAAACATGTAATTAGGTGTTTTACGCGTTTTAACTCGATAAATTTATATCCAACTCTTGTTTTTTTAATTTTTCTTTAATTATATTTTTATTTAAACACCTGTGTTGTTAAACTGCCACGTTCAGAGAAATAAGTGTCAAAAGTAATAATTTTATTGAAATATCAAAGGCTTTAATAATAGCTCCAGAGTCGGTGTAATAACATGCGATGTACACATTGCGATAATTGTGGTTATTTATGTTTGTACGTAATGACGGGTGTGGTTAGGGTTGCTTACTTAAATATATACTTTAGTATATATTTAAGTAGGCAACCCTAGTATATCAATTTATTCAAGTGTCTACTAATTAAAGACGTATACAAGCTGGCTCAGATCCGAAAATTACGTTTAATAATAAAACCTAATGGAGAATGTTACTAGGTATGCCAAATCGCTTGAAATTTTGTGTCAGTAAAGCCTGTATGTATACAAATACACT
>DVZL01000694.1:0-21363 GCA_018236625.1 Lasaia peninsularis
AGTACATGTGTTTTCTAATTTAAAATATGAATATGTGGAAGTTTCACCAAGCGCCAACGATGAACAATATAGAATTTATTATATTCTATTTTTAGTATTTGTTGTTATAGCGGCTATAGAAATAAATCTGTGAAAATTTCACTTGTCTAGGTATTACGGTTCATAGATACAACTTGTTAACAGACAGAAAGACATATGGACAGCGAAGTCTTAGTAATAGGGTTTCGTTTTTTACTCTTTCATTTAAACTTATGGCCTTATTTTTTTTAATATAAAGAGTTCAAAGCGTATTGTGCGAAAATACAAATATTTAAAATGTGCTTATCAATATATATTTGATTAAGATTGATTTAAATAGATAAATATAATAGTTAATAGAATAGTTGCATAGCAAAATATTTCGGTTCGTATTTTATTTAGATTCTACAACGAAACCCGGACCAACACGAGGAAAAAACTGGGGGTTTGTGCCAGAAGGAACCTGATATCATATGGTCATCATGTACCTATGCCTACCGTGTTGGAGATATGGGCCTGAGGATATTTTTTACTGTTAAACTATTAATAAAATATTTTGAATGTTTTATTCTATTATCGTCTTTCATTAACTGTTAGATTTTTTTTTCAGACAGAAGCTAATTTTGCATTTTAGGTACGTAGCAAAAACATAGCACGAAATATAATAATACTATGGTGGTAATTCTGTTGAGCGTTAAACAAATTTTTAACTAAACGCCATCTTCTTTTAACGCAAATAAAACCAAAGAGACAAAACACGTTTATTACTCACATTATTTTTTTTATGATATTGGAAGGCAAACGAGCAGACGGATAAAGCGGTAAAACCAAATCAGACAAGTATTTTGGATTATATAATGCTGGTGTTTTTCTTTTTATGATAATGGAAGGCAAACAATCAGACGGATTTCCTAAAAGAAAGAAATACACGTCGCCTATAGACACCAAAGGTGGAAATGGTGCATTGCCAACCTGAGGCTGGGATGGTAAGCCTCTTGTCTGAGAAAGTTTACCGGCTACCCTACCCTTCAAACCAGAATACGACAGTGGCGAGCACTGACGCTATTGTGGCAGGAATAAGTAAGGCGTTGGTACTAATCCGGGCAAGTCGTTGCAAGACTCTACCACCTATTCAACGTCACAGTGTTAGTGACAATTGACCCTATGCTCGCCTCTTACGAGCTGCCTGGGTGGAAGGCAGTTGGCCTATTTTACAACGGAACCCAGACCAACATGGGGATTATACGCGACATTTCTACCAGGTTTAAACCTAAGAATATATTGATCAACAGCCGTACTATATAAATATTAATTTTACACGACCAAAATGTTTAATCCCTATTATTTTTCATGAATGGGAAAAATACAGCATATTTTCATTAAAAAAAGGTTTAGATGATGTACGTCAGAATCGGCACCATTTTGTACAAAATTTATAAACAAGCGAGACGGTCAGATTAAAAATATTTTAACGCAATAATACTAATATATTCGAACGCATAAACATTTTTTTATTTACGCAATTCGTGTATATATATAAATAAAATTGTAATTAAACTTACCGTTTTAATATTAATCAATTCTATTAATTTAAATTAATACATTATAATTATAATACTAGTCCTTAAAAACTGACCTGAATGTTTGGATACCTTGTGGAAATGTTTCATGACCTCATATAATATGTTATCTATTAGAATACGCAATGCTAAAATTATAATGGCCCAGCATTGACATTCAAAAGTAGAATTAGAACATGACATTGTATAGGATTAAAATAAAATATATAAATATCGCCACGTTATATCCTCGAAAAGTATAAATGCACCCACGATTAGCCGAAGATCTGAGGTCTCGGTAAACTTAAAAATTGTAGTTGGTAGTGACTGAATGGTGAAAGCGGTAGATCGGGTCTTATAGCGCATTCTGAGGGAGGCCTACGTGCAGCAGTGGACTAAGATACGCTAATTATGATAATGATGATTATGACGATGATGATGATGATTTTGATGATGAGGTGCCATATCGGGTACAAATTCAATGTCGGGCAACGCAACGTTTCCCAGGTAAAAAAACTTATAAGAACAGTTTCCCTACTCGGGAATCCAACACAAGACCGCGTACGTAACGCTGGACAGCGACTCCACTTGATTACAGAGGCAATTAGAATTAATATTTTACGATTATTATAGTTATCTAACACGGGTTCACCCGAGTACTTAGAACAATATTTGGTGCTTCGATTATGTTACTATAAAGTATTTGCATTGAGTTTTTTAGGCATTAAGCGTTTTAAGAATATTTTTTAGGAAAATTAACCTATTGTAATCTTTTCGTATATTAAAAACTAGAAGTTTGATTTAAATTTAATTTGCAGCCTTCAATTTACACAATTTATGCAGAATTTTAAGTTAACAGTAGGGGAGCTAGTTAGCTAAACGCGTAGTCAATCGAGCGTCATGGAAACTTATTGGACTTTAGCCATTAGATATTGAAGTAAAAAACCTTGTCACATTTTTATTTATGAAAGCAAAGAAACTAAGACACTTGATCATACGCGAGCGCCTTGTAACGACATGCTCGGATTGGCGCCACCGCCTTACCTATTCCTGCCACAATAGCGGCAGTGCTCGCCATTGTCGTGTTCCGATTTGAAGGGTAGGGTAGCCGGTAAACTTACTCATGCAAGAGGCTTACCATCCCAGCCTCAGGTTGTCAACGCACCATTTACACCTTTAGTGTGCTTCCACCTTTAGGCGACGAATATTTCTTACCATCAGGAGATAATAAAAAACACAAATATTGAAATTTAAAAAAAATAAAATAAATAAATATTGTTAAGCCCATATCCTCAAAAGGGTAGGCAGAGGTGGATATGCACCCATGATTAGCCGACGATATTAAGTCGCATAATGTGGCAAGTTTGTCGCCGTATCGAGCACAAATTCAATCTAGGGCATTATTATGCTTCCTAGATGTACATAAAAAACTTATGATAATAATTTGCATCAACCGGAATTCGAATCCGTCACTCGGCCACAGTTCCATGCATTCTTTTATTTGCATGTAATAGGGAATACAGAGGTCTTATTTTTACATAGTGCTTAACATCTACTTCGCTAATTTAATATGCAAATACGATATTAAGAAAATAATTGCTCGACATAGTCGTGTTCCGGTTTTAGAGGTTTTTTTTTTTGAATAAGACGGCGAACAAGTACACGGGTCTCCTGATGGTAAGAGACAACCGTGGCCTATAGACACCATAGATGTTGTAGGTGCGTCACTGTCTTATAGCCGGGGTGATAGTTCTGGTGTGCAAGTCAACCAGTCTAGGCGGTGGATCCGTACCCGGTCGAGTTGCATCACGGCAATCTACCACCAGTGGCCATGTTGTTAGTGACCCTGTTAAACTATGCTCGCATCTTACGAGCTGCCTGGTAGGAAGGCAGTTGGTCTATTCTTCACAGAGGACTCGGACCAACACGGGAAGATTCTAGAGTAAATGGTCGGTAAAATCAAGATATAGTATTAGATAAGTTACTAATATAACTATTTCTCCCATGTCTACAACCATTAACACTTCCTTCGACAATATTTCAGATAAGATTTATTTAAAAAAATTAAAAACCTATTATTAGTCATGTTAATTACGCATAAAACACGTCAAGTAATGGAACTATCGCTTCCTTATCATGTGATGTTAACCTTGACTGTTAACTTACGTCAAAAAACTGTCAAAAATCTAAAGATAAAATATGACATTAAAATAATCACGTTTTTTTTTAATTTAAAGGCAAAAGCAGACAGCTATAACGGTAGCAATATTGGTTGTCTATAAATAACAATTGTAGTAAAAAAATATTTAATCAATTAATTAAGCTTTTACTTATTTCAATTAAAATTCGTTAGATTTATCAAATTTTATTACTAAAAATTACAAAGTTTTGATATTGTTCCTGTGAATAATTAGGTATATATTATTTTTTATTCAAAAATAAAATAAAAATCGTCACCCCCATATTCCCGATGAGTTAGTCAGAGATACATTTGTACTTATACACCCATGATTAGCAGGCAATAATCTGTATGACTTCATAATTAACTGCAGTATTGTAACAATGTCCGTAACGGAGCTTCGCGAAAGCGTTGTTTTATGTGTAAGGGCATTATAAAGGCCATAAAGTAATAATATCTATACAAATAAATAAATTTGGAGTGTCCATATGTAATATTAAAATAACCGCTTTTTACCAAGTGTTTATGTGTATTAACAAGGTACATATACCAAAACAACATGTTTTAGAAATTTTGTCCGTCTGTCAGTTTGTACCAGCTAATCTCTGAAACGGTTGGATCGATTTAGACAGGACTTTCACTGGCAGGCAGCTAATGTAACAAAAAACGGTTTTGGATACTTTTATTTTAGAAATGTATAAAAAATACACTAATATAAACGCGGCCAAAGTCGCGGGCAGAGCTAGTAAGATTATAAAAAAATAATACCGTCACGCCGATATCTCCGAAAGTAAGGCAGACTGTCCGTCGGCATATTGGACACAAATCCAATATCAAATAAAGTTATGGTTTTTAGATAAACTGAAAAGAAATTAATATCTCTGATCAGTTAAAAATAATCATGGCATCTGGTAAATAAATAAATATTTCAATTATTAATAAATTATTACGCGCGTATTATTATTTATTTGTAAGCTTTTAGTTATAACACACGTAACCCAAGGGTGGTCTGCTTATGACAATCTTTATAATTAACACACACTTTTACGAATATTGGATTCCCTTTCTACATCATATTATGGAATCTTCGAGAATTAGACCATTACAAAAACCAAGTTTCGTCATGGTATGTTTGTAGGTAGGTACGTAGTAAGTACTTATAGTACGGTATGAATAAATTACGTTAATTGTATATTAACAAAATATAGACACAGTTTGAAGTACGAAATGGAAATATAATTTTTAATTTTATATCAAACTAGCATAATATAATTTAAATTTAATATTTTTTTAGGAAACCCTTATAGTTAGGGTAGACTCCTACACTATTTCTGTCCTGGTAATCGATACAGCAGTAAGTCAATAAATGCGGTTTCGGGAAAATGGCTTTCGAGATTATTTACTGTTTTTACTGCTCTTTATCAAACATGAAAATTAATCTCTAATTTACGTAAATTTTTGACACCTGGATAGAAAGAAAGCTCGTTTGACGTACATTCCGAATCAACAATAATAAAAAAACGGCCATCTGCGACTTACTGCCCTCTCGATTACTACGGCAGATTTGTTAAGTGACCCTAAATGCCTATTTTGAAGTTCTAATAATAGTTGACCTTTTAGTTCCAAGCTCTAGGAACAACATTCTAGAAATCAGAATGGTCGTCCGTTAGTTATGAGAACAGTGTTCCTTTTTTGAAATTTTCCTTTTTGTCGTAGTTTTGCAAAGAGCGTTCGACGCTTTCGACCGCGAGAAGAAAGGCGTTATTGGAACAGACATGATTGGTACAATCTTAGAAATGCTTGGGCAAACGTTGGACGATGATGAACTGCAAGAACTTATTGTGGAATACGACAAAGAAGGTAACAATAATATTCTTAATATAATGATTCCACGTTCAACTTTGACACAACTCGCAAAACTGTTAGTAATAGGTAAGATATCTAGATGGCGCGGATTGCAAAATATTTGTTTCTTATAATTGATAACAGATGGCGCTTTTACGCAAAAGCTTTGTCAATCTATGTATTAAAATAAGAAATGCTTTAAATATTTTATAACCTTAAAAATAGATTATTGTTTAAATTAAACAGAAAAAAAAATAAAAAACTGTGCCTCACCGTGACAATGTTTTCACATTGCCGTGACCAGGATTCGAACCTGGGTTACTACGGCCACAACGTAGGGTCCTAACCACTAGACGATCACGGCTGCTGAGGCGATGTGTAAACTGGCGAAATTATATATAATATTATACAAAGTTAATAACATTTTTTAATTATTAAAATTTTAAATTACTTTTGACTTATAGAGGTAACTTTTACTTTCTAAAAATTATACAAATGAGTTACTATGATAATTTCATTTTTTTCTAATCTACTTGAGCAAGAACCTACAATAGAGTATAACTAATAAAGACCCATGGCTTCGCACGCCCCATAATACAATAAGGCGACATTTTTAAGAAATATTTTCATAGAGTCCCCATTTTGTCCCCAAATAATAAAAACCAAGTCGAAATAATTTGAAAATAATAGCTTTCGGTTTAGAATTATTGTTACTGTAACCAAAAAAAAAACAAAAGACATCTCCGGCAATTATTTCATTAGCAAACTAAACACTTTTTTTATATGTATATATGTAGGCGGATTTTTAATTAAATATATTTTTTTAGTTTTTTTTTGAGTTCTTGTATTTGTTTTTTGCATCTGCTATTATTGTTTCTTCTTTTTGTTGGTCCAAAAGTTGGCTGATAGAGAATGCTATACGCATCAAGCTTATTTATTTATTTTTTATTTTTTGTATAATAAATAAAATAAATATCCTATTTCAATTATTCTTAACCGAATTTAATTTGAAGGAGGTTTTCATAGTATTATAGTAATGCAATTTAGGTTGAGCACATTTTGAACTAAGTATGAACAAAAACAAGAAAACCGGCCAAGTGCGAGTCGGATTCGCGCACGATGGGTTCCGAACCATTATCTATAAAACTGGAGAAAAAATGTTTTTTGGGAGCCCTTTATAATATTTTTTTAATTATTTTTTTTATATCATCTGTGAACATTTTAACTATCTAGCTATAATGGTTTATAAGTTATAGCCTATTGACACACAAACCACGGTCAGACACGCGGATCTCAGTAAATCCCGTTTTTACTTTTAAGAACACTAAAAAAGGACAAAAAACATAATATAAATATATTGTTAAACAAAGTCGCTTCCTCCAATCCGTCTGTTCCTATGTTTGCTAAAATCTTTTAAACTACGCAACGGATTTCGATGCTATTTCTTTTCATAGATAGAGTGATTCAAAAAGAGGGTTTTCATGTATAACACATGCATAATATAGTAGAGATACACTAATAATTATTAAGGTTTCTATTGTGAAGTCGTAAATAAGAGCATTTATTGCGCTTTTATTGCAAAAGCTGGCGAAACCCTACGAGATAAGTCAAAATAATGTACTACAGTATTGTACACATTAAAAAGTTCTACAAAAAAGTCTGTGATGGTATATCTCTACCTATTAGGGATAACTCACAATAACCACTTTTTATCCTTTACCGACCGCCTCGTTGGTCGAGTGGCTAGCGTAAACGCCTAACCGCGAGGCTTGGGTTCGATTCCCGACGGGAATAGTCATTTGTGCATGAATTTAAGTATTCTTATGAATTAGTATCGTTGTCTAATAACCATAACATAAGCATACAATTTGCTTACTTTGGGGTTAAATCAATTTGTGTAATTTGTCGTAATATTTATTATTATTTACTTTTCACTGGAAATAATGGCTTATTTACGTAGCGTTTTAAGCAATACAGCATTAATCGTTATCCAATAAATATCTTAAACACATTGTACATTTAATATAGATCAATATGGTATTTACAGCATGAGATTTGATTTATATTCGATGATATTACAGATTTAAAATTCAAGGATTTGTCTCTGAATGACATTTGTTGGTGGTTTCCTAGGTACTGGAGAGCTGGCTTTCAAGGAGTTCTGTTCCTTAGCAGCTAGATTCATGACGGAGGAGATGGATGAAGAAGCTCTTCTGGCGGAACTGAGAGAAGCTTTCCGGTTATACGACAGAGAAGGTAAAAATTATTTAATAATATATTATTAGACATACTCTGAACCTATAGACACTTGAGATAGAATTTGACCGCCTCGTTTGTCGAGTGGCTAGCATACACGCCTAACCGCATCGACTACCCGCGAGGCTCGGGTTCGATTCCAGACGGGGACAGACATTTGTGTGATGAACATCGATGTTTGTATTTCCGGGTTATTCTTGTATCTATTTAAGTATTTCTATGTATTAATATCGTTGTCTAATACCCATAACACAAGTATTTAATTTGCTTACTTTGGGGTTAGATCAATAATTTGTGTAATTTGTCCAGTAATATTTATGTATTAAAAAACAAAATCCGTCTAGTGCGAGTCGGACTCGTGGACGAATAGTTCCATACCATTATCTATAAAAAGACAAAAAATCACGTTTGTTGTATGAGGACCCTTTATATTTATATATATTAATCTGTTTTTACAGAATTTTATTTTATTCCAGCAGTGGACTAAGATAAGATGATGATAATGATGATATATCCCTTATGGGATGTTTTCCCTCACTGTAAAAGCACTCAGAAAATGTACTCGAATTAAAAAACTGATTGGTTTGTCTGCCATGTAATTAAAACTTATATTGTATATTTTTTTTTTCAGGAAATGGCTACATTACGACGGATGTATTGAAGGAAATTTTCAAAGAACTAGATAACACGTTATCCAATGAAGAGATAGATAATATGATCACAGAAATTGACACTGATGGGTCAGGAACTGTTGACTTTGACGGTAAGTACTACATCTATACAAATAAATAAAATTTGAGCATCTGTTTATAATATCAAAATAACCGCTTCCTACTAAATGCCGTGTGGATTTCGTGAAAAGCATGTTGGTATAAACGGTAAATATATTGAAATAACAATTTTTATCATTTATGTCTGTTTGTTCCGGCTAATCTCTGGAACGGCTACACTGATTTTGACGGGACTTTCACTGGTAAATCTGATATCATAATGAGTAATTTTGCTGCTTTTATTTTAGAATGATATTAAATTCAAATGCTAACGAAGTCGCGTGCAAAACTAGTGACGCACAACTAGTAACTAGTGAAGTCCACAGTTTGATTCCAGGGTAGAGAACTTGTACTAAGAGTTTTTTTAAGTTTTAATCTGAAAAACATACCCTTGTCCAAGATTGGATTTGTATCTTCATCTAAGTCTTTAAAGCTTTGGGAATGATAGTATTTATTATTAAAACCATGTATAACGTTGCCCAGTATAAGATTTTTGTTATTTTTATTGATATTTGTAAACAAAATTTACACGCGTCTGTGGTGCAATCTTCTGATTGGTGTATAACGTATGGCGTAATCATAGGCGACTACGATTGGTGAAATTAAGATTTCCGATTGGTGGATTAATTTACATGAAAGCATCTATCTAATGTCACGTATTTTTTTCAGAGTTCCTAGAAGTAATGACTGGAGAATAAAAATTCTTGGCCATCATAAGTTATTGTATATAAATAATTTAAGATTCTTCGTTAAGAAATATTCCTAAATATTTGGAGAATGAATGCATTTTGGGAAAAGTGTGGTTAATAATAAGACTATGTGAAATTTTTAAATTATCGAAATGTAAAAGTTGCGCACAATTTTTACAAATAAATTGATTAAAAACACATTTACGTATTATTTTGTTCATTTTAATGTCCAATTCTGCTCCTGATCTCCCACCAAGTGATGGATTTTTTATTTAAGATTGACAATATTCAGGCGTTTTACTGGTGGTAGAAACGAAATAGAATAAAAAATATTTTTATAACATAGACCATAAAAGTTGTTCTAGCGAAGCACCTTTATAATTTTAAAATGTACCAGCTGATCGGAATGCGGCCTCACTGAGAAGATCCGGTGAACTTAGCGGCATTGTCTTTTTTCGGGTTTAAAGTGTATACATTGAACCCTTTTACTAAGACTTCGCTGTCCGTCTGTATATCTGTCACCAGGCTGTATATGTCTGTCTACCCGTCATCTAATAAACTGTAATAGCTGGAAATTACAGATACAGATATTTCGCACTTGACAGGTATTTTTATGTGATCAGACAGTGAACACGGGTCTTTTGACTTTGATGTTAAGAGACAAGCGTGGCGTTAGAAAATTGTTTTTTTTTTTAAAAAAAACTAGCTTGTTTCAAAGCTAATACTTACCCTGGAAGCTTGCCATCCCAGCCTGAGGTTGACAACTCACCATTAAGATCTAATTTTTAAAGGCAACCATTATTTCATGGCTACCTCCTTTTTTGCGTCAAAATCGTATGATAAAAAAATCTTGTAAAAATTAATCAATTTTTTCGCAGTCGGGTTTTTTTGTTTAATAATTGGTTATTGCGAGGCGTGAAAGCAATATGTGTCAATATTGACCTTCAATAACTCAACGTAAAAACCGTGACAACAGTTTATCTCAAAGGTCAGGCCGCACTCGCTATCTTGTTGAACCACACAAAATATTTTAATAATGGGTTAGATCTGTGGTTCTCAAACTTCTTAATAGTAACTAACACCTTGTAGGAAACCCAGAACAACAACACAAGATTCAATAAAATAAATAAAATGGTAGTGGAAGTAATATTTAAATAACCGCTTTTTACTAATTGCTTATATGTATATGGTACATATATTATTTTTGTTTTTTTTTGTATGTCTTTATCTTATTTCTTGATATATGAGGGATAACTTGGGCTACTTTTAATTTAAACTTATTTAAAACACAATTATAAAATTAAATCAAATGCAGATGAAGTCGAGGGTCCGGCTAGTCTGGTATAAAGTGATGACGTGGTCAAAGATTTACAACGCCCTCAAAAATATCCCACAAATATGAGTAGCAAAACTTCAAATCTGGTCATATCTGTTGACCAAATTCAAAAGCGAATCACAAGAATCCAATTACAGATATTTTTAAATGCCACTTAAGTGAAGATATGGTCATACAAGACAAAAACCTACGACATTGCTGCCCTACCCACTAAAACCCCTGCGGATTCTGCCTCCACTGTGCTGTGGTGACGCCGTGGCGGGTACACTTTCGCATTCTTCCGCCACCGTGTCAGCACCTGCCAGTCCCGCTGGCAGTCACACCCGGGGAGACCTAGGTTGACATTCCACAACTTATATTCCATTAATATTAAGGAAGCTAGGCAAGTATTTAGGAATCCTGACATTTGGCACTTAATAATTTCTGCTTACACCACAAGGGATTTGGTGTAAATAGAAAAGTGATATTATAGTCATCTATGAATTTAAATAAAGTACATATACCTTGTAAGCAATTTAGGATTTTATGTAATGTACAACAACATTTTATTATAATATTTAATATGAAAGTATGTGGAGACTGCCATATTATGTGAAACTTAACGCTATATATAATTTTAACGATCTTTAGTACTGGTTGTGTCCGCGAAGGCGTGGCGTTTTTAATAAATTAAGTATTTAATTCTATACATTTCTACAATAAAATTTTAAAATAAGAGTATCTTAATCCATTCCTTATTATATCAGCTGTCTGCCTGTGAAAGTCCCGTCAAAATCGGTTCAGCCGTTCCAGAGATTAGCGGGTACAAACAGACAGACGAAAATTCTAAAAAAACATTTTTTTAGTATAGGTATATAGGTACCTCGTAAACATACATATTATGGATTTAGTAAAAAGCGGTTTTTGTAATATTACATACAAATACTCCAATATTATTTATTTGTATAGATAAATTAATATTTTTTAAGTTGATAAATAAAACTTTTTTAAAGATATATAAATTTATTTACGAGTAGAATTAAATAACCCTTATCCAAGGTCAACATTACTTCCCCCATGGTGACTTTTAAATATCATGCTGAGACGTTTTACCTGGGGATTTTACACGAAATTTGGGAACCACTGACTAGACATAGATAATATTTTAAAAGATTTATGTTCTAGTCCATAAATCTTAATTATTTATAATATTATTGTTGTCTATTCAATTTTGATTTATTGCTAAATTCGCCTCTATGGTATAACGGTACGGCTGTGGCCTGTAAAGACCGTTAGCCGCGTAAAGTCCCGGGTTCAGTTCCCAGGTCAGGTAACTTTTCCTAAATGCTGTCCAGATTATTCTGAGTGACCATTACATTACCCGGAATTGGAATGTGCCCGAGGTGGCGATAGGCTTGTAACCTATCACATCAAGGCCCTAGTACCTAGCTAGAGAGTTGAAATTATCACAGATAGTGTATTTCTTTTGTCGCTATAACAACAAACACGAAAAACATAAAAAATAAATTTATAAAGGGTGCTCTCATACAACAACCTTGATTTTTTCGTTTTTGTAGATAATGACACTTTTTTTTTAATGTTTTTTCAAGAATATATTGATCTTATTATTATATAATTACTGTTAATTATTATTTACGTTTTTTTATGATCACAAATGGAATTTCAATTCTCTATATATTTGAATATAAATTGCACCATGATAATGCTTTTATAATGATGATCATCTTTTTATAAACCCAACATAAAATAAAAAAAATACAAATTAAATAAATTTTGGTCTTCCAATGTGGCAGCGCCTAGTTTGGGAGCCTCTGGAAAATCACAGGTAGGTACCTGCTTCTGTTAGAAATCAAACCTAAGCCTCTTGGTTGTTATCACTGACATTTCAGTTCCTAAGCGCGTGTTACTAAGCCACCTACATCTGTGATTTAATGTAGTTATTTCCGAATACATAACATTGTTAAAGAGAAAGTAAACTGTAGACTACTTAAAAAGATATAAAAATTAACAATTATTAATTAACACACAGATTAAAAATCTAATTTATTTGCAAATATGACTGTTATATTATTAAAATTGTGATAATTATATGTTAGATAATTTTAATAATATGATATATGATATAAAATAATTATTATGTATCATATATTCGTCTAAGACTTCTTTGCCAAGCTTTCTTATTATAATTATTTGACGATCATATTATTGAATAAAATTAAGCTTATATAATATTGATCAAACTATTAACTAGATATTTTCTGTGTCTTCGTACGCTTATAATAAATAAAATGTTTATTCTTTAATAATGACGAACTTTAAAACAAGTTATTGTCTGCAATTACAACCACCTTTTCTGCATTAAAGGTACCTACTTCACGTGTTTTATATTTCTACTAAATTTCATTGAAATCGGTACTTCAGTAGTTAAGGCGTAAAAGCTTAACAGAATATTTACTTTCATATTTAAAATGTTAGTAAGGATGTATACTTGTTTGTTTTGCTATCGATATATTTTTAAGGATATAATAAGTTTTTCCAATCCAGCAGCTCGTTAGAGGCAAGAACTTATATACTTGTCACTAACACCGTGACCAAGACAAAATGGCAAGCTTTTGGTAGGATTAGTATAGATTGTAAGCACTTCCTATCTATACTACTGTAAGTAAGTGCTTCCCAATATGTTATTTTGGTATAGCCAGTAAGTATTTTGGTATAAGTATAGGTACCGGATACTGTATATACACCGTATATATATACTGGTATACTTATACACGCAAGATGAGTTTTTCTAACTTAAGTACATTTTCTGAGTGCTCTCACGGTGAAGGAAAACATCGTTAGGAAACTCGAATTAAATGAATTTGACCTAACCTAGGTTTGAACCCAGATTCCCTTGTTTGCAAAGGTGTGATGGCAGTCCTAGCCAAATCCCCTAGATTAGGTAGCCGACCCCGATATAATACGGGATAACGCTAAAACGTACAAGGAGATACTTACCTATACACGAAAGATTTTGAAAATTTGAGAAATAGATTTATAAAGCACCTAATATAAAAATGTCATATATTTGAAGCTTTAGTGGCCTCAGTGGTACGCGCTTCGGGCTTTAATTTTGTAGGTCAGGTTTGAGACCCGCCATCTGCAAATGAGTTTTTTAAACTCAAGCACATTTTGTAAGTACTCTTACTGTGCAGGAAATATCGTGAGGAAATCCGGGATTTAGGCCCGATATCGCTACGGACTTACCATCTGTCACAATATGGGATCTAATATGATCTGTCAATAGTGGGTGCATATGTACCCTTGTCTAACTTTTTGAGGTTATCTAGACGTGTGGTATTATTTTTTAAAAATATTATCAAAACCCACCTTAAAGTTTGTAAGTAATTCGCGTGAACGTAAAAAAACACAACAGACATAAAGCGATTTGGGAACCTCCATTTTTTAATGTTGGTTAAAAATTAAAATTTATGTAATAAAAGTTAACATTCTTAACTTGCAATAATTTTTACGACTTGTTAATAAGCTGCGGTATACAATGTTCTTTATGAAGCTTCGCAAAAGCGTTGATTTATGTGTTAAAGTATTATAAAGACTATAAAGTATTATCTAAGCAAATTAATAAACGCGATGTAAAAATGCACAGCTCCATCTATTTTCAGATTTGGTACTAAATAAATTATAAAATATAATATGTATATGTATGTAAAATGCATCCATTATATGTCTTTACATACAAGGTACTTGTACCAAAAAGTAGTTTTTAAATTTGGTCTGTCTGTCTGTCTGTTGGTACCCGCTAATCTCTGAAACAACTGGACCGATTTAGGTGGGACTTTCACTGGTAGACAGTTAATTTAATATGGAACGGCTTATGCTGCATTTATTTTAGAATTTTGTTTTAGAAATATGTAAAATAAAACAATTCAATAAAAACGCGGACAAAGTCGCGGGCACAGCTAGTGGGCTTATAAAAAAAAAAGAATGAGCATCATCACACCTTTTACCCTTAAGAGATATGCTGATATATGCACCCTCAATTAGCCCCTGAGGAAATGTCCCTATCCGGGAACATCGAGTGTTAAAGTACACCACCTTTGCGCTACCACAGAGGTGATTAATTCAATTTATTTTCTAATAGTAACCACTGGCCTCGGAAACATAAGGTCTAAGACCATTTGCGGTCAGTCTTCATTTTTGCATAACATAATCATAAAGTAATTGAAGTAAAAGTGAGGAAGTATACACGTGTTACTGTTTTCGCCTTATTAAAACTGAACGATTTTAATAATTGTCTATAATGACAGACAGAGAGAGGAGTCGTAGTAATAGTTACCTCTGTCTGTCTGTCACGAGGCTGTATTTCATGAACTGTGATAACTATTTATACCACCATAACACCAAATACTAAAAAACTTCCGTGCAACAAATGTGATTTTTTGCCGAATTATTTCTCAGCCAACAGATGTCGCTATGCACATTTCGATCGCGGTACCTGAACTAAGATATAATATTTATAATTTAGTTCTATTTATTAATAAATGTTTTTTAAATTCGCCTTTGTGGTGTAACGGTACGGCTGTCCCTGTTAAGACCCCGGGTTAAATTTCCAGGTCAGGCAACATTTATTAAATGTTTTCCTAATTATTCTGAGTAAGCATTACATAGGTCGGTATTAGAATGTGCCCGAGGTGGCGATAGGCTTGCCACCTATCACAACAGTGCCCTGGTACCTTGGCTAAACCTGGGTGTTAGCACACTTCTGCCTACCGCTTCGGGAATATTAGGCGTGAAGGTATTTTTTTTAAATATGCTACTAAGTTCCCATAACATATCGAACACAAATTATGGATTTTCTCACAACGTTTTTCTTCATCGAAAGAGCACTCAGAAGATGCATTAAATTGGTACACCTCATAAGTACATGGCAGGTTTAAAAGACCGAAGAGCGTACTTTCAATCCCACTCTTTCTCTAATCTCAATCTCTATTACGGATATGGTCTTTGATTGTTACTCCACAAACATTTATCTCATTTTCTGACATACCCAACTCTCACTTCCACAAAGTAATTTTGGGATAAACACAGTGTTAATACGCGAGCAATTTGTGTAGGGGAATGTTAACAAGATCTCCGCGGGTACCTAAAACCATCCACTTCCACGTTGTGTCAATTTTTCATCTTTCATTCATACCACATGACTTTTAGGCTTTTAACACTAATGCCCTAATTTATTCAATTTATTACCGTCGCCTTGTTTTGCAAGGGTTATCTGGATGGAGATCGCTACTTAGCGATAAGACCGCCTTTGCATACCAATTAATATAAGCTTATCTATTAAGTGAATAATTAATTGTTCTCCTAAATATATATGTATTGGTGTGCAATAAAGTTTTCATTCATTCATTCATTCACATGACCGAACCATTGGAGCATGCCCTTTCTCATTTTTACACCGATATTTTCTTTTAATTACTATCGAAACTACAAACTGAAATTAGGCAGCTTTATCAGTATTCATACGCAAATCGTACTTGCATTCCTCATACGTAAATTTAATTAACTTTGGCACTATCTAGGCCGGGGAATTTCAAACATTAAATAAATAATTAATGATCGAGAACACGCTTGGATGGTATCCTAAAATGCAATCCAAATGTCAAATGAAAATAGATTTGTCTTGACGAACGTACTGGCTGTCAACTTTACATATTTATAGGTCAGAAGACGACTGTTTAAACGCTATGTTCATGTACACAATGAATAGTTGTCTGCAGTTAAAGTTAATTTTGACGTAGACGTGTTGACCCGGCTCCTCTATGTAGATTAGGCCAACTGTCTTCTTACCAGGCAGCTCGTAAGAGGCGAGCATAGGTTAACTGTGTCACTTCCAACATGACCACTGGTGGTAAAGTGCTGTACAGCAAATCGAGCGGATTCACCGCCTTACCTCAGGGGTGTGCACTCCATAGAGGCTTCATAAGCACTGTTTAACGATTTGAGATAGCATCTACTCTGATATATTAAATTAAACTCCGATAATTGACTATCATGATCTCGTAATCTATGAAACAAAATAAAAAAGCTATAAAAATTTATAAAAGTCAAAATGTTAAAAACCAAGTACTCCGCCGCATACCCATTGTGATAATCCTGTACACGGCGCTGCTATACCTATTCCTGCCACCATAATGACATTGTCGTATTCCGGTCCGGAGGGTAGAGTAGCCGGTAGACTTACATATAAGGTCTAACAGCCCGACCACAGGGCAGCGGTACATCTACATCTATGGTGTCTATAGGCCACGGTTGCCTCTTTAGGACACCCGGGTGCCTGTTCGCTGACTTTGGTATGCCATAAAAAAAAGAAACCCACTTCAACAATTAAACTAACATCGCTTTCTTGCAACGCGCAAAGATAAATAAACAAACTTACTTTCACATTAATAAATATGTATATTATAATACGTCCTATGATATGATTTTTAAGGGTAGTATCAGTTTAGTGCCTGCTAAAAAATGTCCTCGATCGTCACTGTATATCTTATGAACATTCATAGTCTTTTTGGTGTTTTGTTTGGTTTGATATTACAGAAATAGTATTAATCTAACATTTCACGGTAAAATCTTAATTTGAAAAGATTTTAGAAAAATAGAAAGCGGTTTTTAACCGCTAATATTGAAGTATGTATGAAGTATGTTAGTAAAAAGCTCCAAAAAAAGTATTTTAAGCACCTGTTTATCTCTTTTCTCTTTCTATTAAAAAGAAATAATAATTTAAGGTACAAACTATTTCACAATTAAAATAATCATTACTTATTACTTATTATCTGCAACATATACACTGTATATTAAAGTTTATATACAATATAATTTTTAAAAACGAACATATTTCTTAAGATAAATTAACTACTTCTCTATCATTTTAAAATTGAATATTCTCAATTTAAACGAATACATCACATGTATATAATTTTGATAAACGATCTAACTATTATTAATTAAATAAATATGTATTAAAAATTTTATCTGAATTAAATTAAAACAACCCTCACAAAAAACACCCCCATTTAAATTAAAACAGTTAAAGGTATAAATCTGATAGTTGGCTCTCGTTTTAATGGACTTGAGATATATTTTTAAATGCATTCTACGATTGCACCTTTCAATACATAACAAATATTATCTTAATCAAGCGGTACTTTCTGAACTAATTTGTCATTGCTCGTATAAATAATTACTATTCGTTTCATTAATTACATTTTTATCATTTATTTTTAATTAAAACTGATATATTTGATAAAAGATTGGCAAATTTTTGCAGCTCCGTACTTGTCTATCACCAGGCCGTATCTCATGAACCACAACAGTTGAAAATATGTTTTAAGACCATCTTTTAAAGGAAAAATCTTTTATAAGAATAAAATAAATTTTTTCTTTTAAATTTTTACTATCACTACCGTATCTTCGTCGTATGTATGGATATTTGTTACACTTTTACGAAAAAATGACTAGATGGATTTGGATTAAACTTTACAATTAAGTAGATAACTTTTTCACGAGAAAACAACACTTAAAACAACACATAACACACTATATTAAAAAGAGGGTATGTTTTTACGCAATAATTATTAAGTAATAACTCGGAAAAATATATGTTCTTTCAAAGTTAACGAGCGGAAAGTTAGTAGGTTATAAGAGTTTGTAACACTGTAAAGAAAAAAAGTGATTAATGTCAGTTCTTTTTAAATGTTAACTTTAGTAATTGAAAGAGTTTATATCCTAAATAGGACCTGACTGTTAATAAGTAGAAAATACTAGCATTAGTCTCACAAGATAAGTACCTAATCAACTAATGACTTTTTTTCTACGGAACCAATCTTTATTCCATAAAAGAGCACTGAAATTTCAAAAATTGTATCAATTTGTGTTTAAATGAAATAGAAAAGAATGTTATTTATCATTAGCGTAATAATATTCATTAAGATGGCGGCAACGAGTTTTTTTTATTGAAAACTAGCTGTGACAAATTCTTTCAGAATTGAGTTTAATTAAATAAAAGTAGCCTTTTAGCCTAGAATTACTCTTTATTTCATAATACATATATGCTAGTGAAAATACCTTCGAAATTTGCCTAGTCGTTACAAAGATTAACCGGAAGAACCCGTCGGTTCCATCAAGCTCCATTGACATTTCAAATGGGCCGATAATTGGTTCATCCAGAATACTACTTTACTTAACTGGTGAGGATGAAATCGATCTTCCCTTATCACAAGTGTTTTCCGAAATGTCCCCCATTTCTAAAATTTGTTGTAATGAAATCCCAATAATGAAACCTCACATTTTGGATTTTTCTAGTAATTAGGGTTCCGTATTCAAAGAGTAAAAAATGAAACCCTATTACTAATACTCCGCTGTCCCGTCTGTCAGTCTGTCATTAGGCTGTATCTCATGAACCGTGATAGTTAGACAGTTGAAATTTTCAGAGATGATGTATTTTTATTGCCACTATAACAACAAATACTAAGAACGGAATAAAATAAATATATGAAGAGTGCTCCATTACAATAAACGTGATTTTTGCGTTTTTTATAGCTGATAGTGAAAGCTAAAAGTGATAGACTGAAACTGTTGCTTAAGTCTGTCACCGGCATTTTAAGTTTCGTACATTAATCAATACGACAATTTCTTTTTTAATACCTCATCCAATTATGGTTGTTGTATGTCGGTATTTATCTATTCGTGTAGTAAATATGTTAAGAGACACTTCATTCAGTTTTAATAGGAAGGCGTTTGACAAATTTTATACTCGTTAAATCTTTTTTACGTCTATTTCAAGGTATTTTAATTAATACATATTCAACTACTTATCGTATTCAATGGTTTTAATAGTTTTTTATTGGATTAATACGTCTATAAAGATAAATATATTTTAAATTACAAGGTATTTTGATTAGCAAGTGAACAACTTTGGTGGTCTAGTGCTTAGTGCTTTGAACTTTCATACAGGTCCAGGTTCGAACCCTGCCTCGTAGCAATAAGTTTTTTAACCTACGTTTTTTCTGAGGCTCTTACGCTAATGGAGAACAGGGGAAACTCAGATTCGTATATTCGAATTCGAACTAATGTTTTTTAAGATAGCGCCTTTCTGGGTTGCGAGGACATTATATTATAGTAGTTCCTTTCTAATGTAGTAGTTTATAGTAGTGACTGCCTCGTCGTTGGTCGAGTAGCTAGCGTACACGCCTAACCACATCGACAAAAGGCGAGGCTTGGGTTCGATTTCCGACGGGGAGAGACATTTGTGTGATGAGCATGGGATGGGTTTATTGGATTTGCTCTGGTATATGTTTGGGTATTTCTATGAATTAGTATCGTTATCTAATACCCATAACACAAACATAATATAATTTGCTTACTTTGGGGTTAGATCAATTTGTGTAATTTGTCCTGGAACATTTGTTTATTTGTTTAAAAATTGACGTATTATAATTAGCCGACTCGGCGAACTTCGTACTGCCTGACATTGGCAGGTAATGATAATCTGTACTAGCGATATTAGTGTGTTTTTACCGTGTTGGTTGAAATTATCCTTATTTTTCTTTCCGCAAGAACCGTCTCCTGAGAATATTAAAGATTAAATATAATGGTCTTGCTATTTGTCACTTCATGAGACCCAATATTGTTGGTTAATCGTGGGTGCATATGTTCCTCTGCCTAGCCTTTCAAGGAGGTGTGCGTCACGGTGTAATACTAAGGGAATTTACTGAGGGAGGGATTACTGTGATACCTTGTCTATAAATTTATCAATAGATTATTAACAATTATACGCCCTTAGAAATAATTGGTCAATCATTGAGTTTTCATTCCCATAGTATTGTGATAACAAAATCCCCATGAAATTGATTATTATTATTTCAACAACCCAGTTCTTGCACATATTATGTGTGGGAACCACAAACCATGGGTTTATAATGTAGGGTTCCTTTTAGTGGGATCGGTGTCCGACTTTAATTCACTAGTTCCCGGGTTCAAATCCCGGGTAGAGCATCTTGTTAAAAAGTACCTTCAAGCCTCGAAGCTGTGCCCGCAACACCGTCCGCGTATTTATTTAATTTATTTATTTTATATATATCTTAAATGAAATTATAAAATAAAAGTAGCCTAAGCCGTTCCCTTTCAAATTAGCTAACTGCCAGTGAAAGTCCCATCAAAATCGGTCAAGAAATTAGTTGGTACAAATAAACAGACAGATAGACAAATATTCTAAATAACGTTGTTTTAGTATATTATGTACCTTGTAAATATACGTATACACTTAGTAAAACGCGGTTATTTTAAAGTTACATACAGACACTCCAATTTTATTTATTTGTATTGATGACAATTCATCCTAAATCCAATATGGCGGACCAACCAAGATGGTGAAACAGTTATTTTTAATACACTTCTACAATATGGATATCAAATGAGAGGGCTCTTTGAAAGCTCCCTCGAGAACTCTGTGGTTGGTAGAGAATTGTTATACGCATCTCTCGCCATTTGTATAACGTATTTGAAGATATAGTGTATAAAAATAAATAAATAAATATCGTCACGCTGATTTCTACGAATGGGTAGTAAGAGTTATATATACCCACGATTAGCCGACGTTATTAAGACTAATGTCAAGTGGCAAGTCGGTCACCATATCGGGTAAAAATCCTGAGTT
>DVZL01000695.1:0-21339 GCA_018236625.1 Lasaia peninsularis
GAGTAATCCACAAAAACCCGCGACACCACCGGTAGCGCCACACAGTAGTGTCGTTGGTAATGGAGTAATCCACAAAAACCCGCGACACCACCGGTAGCGCCACACAGTAGTGTCGTTGGTAATGGAGTAATCCACAAAAGTAATCCACAATAGTGCCCAGGGAAATAAACGGTCAATTAGTTTCCTATTGAACTGCGACTATATTCTTTACAACCAGAAGTTTGGTATACCATGCATGTTATATAAATTGAATCACTCCATCTATTACACAAACCGCATCAAAATCCGTTGCTTAGGGACATAGGGACAGACACAGAAAGTGACTTTGTTTTATAATATGCGATGTTGAAACCTTTACGCGTTACCAAGTCTAAATCTTTGTGTTTATCTCAAAATGTTTTTAGGCATACGAGAAGTACAGACGGACGTTGGAAAGTTTTTATTGGAGCCGACTGTAGAGAATTTGATAAAACTCGGTGAAAATGCAGCTGACGTCATCGACACACATCTACGAGTAAGTGATTTATTAATTTTTAGAAACTTTAAATCAGTATTAGAAAACTAAGAAAAAGATGGATGGTATTACTTGAATCATTTTCATGTTAAAAGTATATTAATCTATAATATAATATGATGTGTTTCACAAATCAGCTATGCCTTTGTTGCGTTAACATATATATTTTTTTAATATCTAAGGAAGTCAAGATATTTGTTATTATTTTGGACAATGAAAACATTCGGGTGGTATTTTGGGTTTAGATTGAAAATTGTTAGAATTTTCTATATTATTAATATTTTTTGGTGATGTTTTAAATCATAGCATTCAATTATAACATTCGATAGTTAAATGAGCGTTTACGTGTGTAATTTCTTTTTTTTTTTTTGCAGACAATTCGCGACCAGGAAAGCCTAACGCTAGCTTATGTAGAAGCTGTTTGTTGTGTCTCTGGATTGTCACTGGAGAGCGCTTCGGCGGAGGCTTGCGCGAGACGGCTATACTCCACGCTGACGGAGAGAGCGAGACAGCAATGGTTACTCGCCAACACCTTGTTACGGGCCTTACAACTCATTAAGGTAACACCTCATCACCTCAACACTGATCATTTCCTGGTCTTGCAGCTAACATTATGGCTCAACTAAAAGAAGAAATTTGATCATTGAATTCTGACATAAATACCACTAATTTACTACAAACTGCTAATAAAATAATGAAATATATAAGAGACGAAAAACAATGCAATGTATAATTGTTTATAACATGAAAAATAAAAAAAGATATTCTATTTTTGAATATCTGCTGTCAATAAATGAGAAAGCGGATGCTCCAGTGGTTTGGTCATGTAGAGATAATTAATGATCAAAAATTGAGTAAACCGATATACAATGCGATTGTGGAGAGCTGTAGGTTCCCCGGGAAATCTGGGTTCACATTGCACAACTAAATTGTTTGTGTACTGCGCGAGAGTGGGCTCCAGCGAGACGTAGAGTCGTGACACTTGGCTCTCGATACTCTCTGCCTACCTTAACGGACTTGGCGTCTACACGCCATATCTATATATTATGTATGTATGTGTGTATGTTTCGATATACATACCATTTTCTGGCCATCTTTGTTAATTAACAATTTAAATAATTTAGTCACAAGTCATTCAGGGTATAAATATTTAAATTACCTAATAAAAGTTATTGTTTTTTTCAGTCAGAAAATAAAGATTACAAAATAAGATGGCGGGTATCGTCGTGCTATAAAATATTGGCAAAAGAAATTGACGAACCGTATTTCCCGGCGCCATTACGTGATACACTTAAATTCTTCATCGCCAGTAAGATGGCGACGCTAACGGAGGAAGTCAGGACGGTTATACAGAAACATCCGAATTTGTACACTTAATAAAAAATTTAATATTATCGAGCCTTTTTTCTCATGAAACTGGTATTTTTCAAAGTTGTTGGTATCTGTGGCTTCATTTGCGTTCATCATTTCGAGCCATAAAACAATGTTACATAGCGTCTATCCTTCCTTAAATATTGGTTGACAATTGATTAAAAAACACTCGGGTTAACGGCAATAGTAAGACTAACTTCTGTAGTCTATTGTATGGGCGTGTAATAATGCTGAACTAGCATTATTTTGCCAAGCATTAGTGATTTGAACATAAGCTGTCATTACTTATGGATGGCGTGGATAATGAATGCTGTACGCGGATATGGCCGAAGTTAGAAAGAGGAGTGTGTTACATTTATTGTGGATTTTTAGATCAAGTTAAGATAAAATCTAACAGCAATGGGCAATTTAATAAGGTAAAGTATTACAATTATTGTTTAAGCATTTATTCATAACTCGTCACATGATAATATGGGCGTATTATTTATTTACCTTTTTCTTAATTGTGCAAAGTTAGCTGTAATATCATGTATATTTAACGTATTTATTGATCTATGATTTTATACTTAACTTATAGTATTGCAATATTATAAAGCGAACTATTTACTAATTTAAACTACACGTGTAGGTATTTAATATAACCTTAATTATTTTGTCGTATACTAAATAATTATAATTATATAGCAAACAATCAGATAGGCTACTTAACCTTTATCATGACTATCCTTACAACCTTAACATGTAACCGATCGATAGTGGACTATCGATATAATATCGATATTCTATCGATAATAGTTCGTACTATCGATAGAATATCGATATTCTACCGATAGTAGTTCGATAGTAGCACTGTCGATATTATAATCGATTGCAAGGACTCTTTAGATTAATAATATCGATAGCAGAACTATCGATAGTTTGGCAACACTAACTTAGACACGTATAGATAACGTGTCCAAAGGAAAAGGCCCCCAAAGGGGGAAGCAGTGGGCTCCGCCCCGCCCAACAGCGTGAGTGCCGACCAAGGCTTGCACCCCCCGTATGGCCGACGACGCGGGTCCTCAGATCACAATTGAATTAATAATACAATCCAACAGTGTCCCTATGTCATCATATGGCAGGGAGAGACTAATTATTTCAGTGGCGACCGCCGCACTAGGCAGCGGTCCGAACACAGCGAGACTCACGATAAGGCGCTTTGAACACGACTGGACGGGGTGGGCTTTTTGTCCGCGAAGTAATAAAGACCTTGTTTGCCGTCAATGTCAGCAGCTGCCCTCGCCGCGTACACAAAGCACACGACACGACACATACATATATTCTTAGATCATTTAGTACAGGATAAGCCTTACGTACGCATTCCCCTCTGCCGAGGTATGAGATCATAATATGATCTAACGCGTTTATAAAAACTGTGCGTAATCGATTTAAACCCATAAATGTGATTCGGTGAAGCATCGAAAGGACGTCCGTAAGCGCTCCGTTAAAAATGCCATTTTGTGCGATAAACTCATGTAAAAAAGATCAAACACTTCAAATCTACAAAAACCTTTCATTTTTTAGTATTTTTTTTATTTTATTAACTTAATATTACAATTTTAAAGAAATTTCAAAAATATCGATGCAGTATCGATTTACATCGAGTTTAACACAATGGAGTCACCTGTATAAACCGATTTCCTTCGATTTCAATCTATTTTGTACCTTATCGTTCTGTAATATGATCAATACTCAAATAATGAAAATTCGAACATAAGACATTTTTCTTGTAATACTCTTGACAACAGTCTAGCAAATTTTTAGTTTACCAATTGAATACTTTAATTAGATTCATATTCAAATAATGAAGTTATGATAGCTCGAAGGCGGAACTTTCGTCTTTATGCTGATTCCTGAGCAATAGAGTATAATCTACTATATCACTAAAGAAAGACTCAAATTTTCATTTCCCTTTGTATTAGCATGTCTTATTACCTTATAAAAAATACACATTTGTTTAAGTAGTCGTGCAAAAAATAAGGTAGTGTATAAATTGCATATAAGTGTGAGTTTGTAAAGACGTAAATTATTTTTGTGAATGTGTTCTTTGTTTTAATGTAGTAGTTACCCTTCACCGCGCTAAATTTTTTTGTTAGAACGATTATCTGCGTCGCTTATCCAATACTAAATGATCTAATGGGTACATCACATAGACATGGGGTTCCTAAACTTTTTTTACCATATAATTATAACAATTTTTACTATGGCGGTTAGATAGTGCAGTTTGGGAACCCTGATTTTGATATAAAAAGCAAGCCACAAACCATTATTTCTTTAAAATTAGTATCTAAAATATTTTGAAATGTAAAAACATAAAATACACATAATATGTATATGATGCGAATGTGGATGACTGTAGGTACCCAGAGAGGCCTTGGTTGACATTCCACGACCATATAGCTCGTGTACCTATTGTCTGAGGGTGGTGTCAAGAGTCTCCGAAACCGGCGTGTTTGATTGAAGAGAGCAAATGTGTGTGTCATATTACTAAAAAAATTCGTGAAAATCCGTTTAGTAGTTTTTGCGTGTAAACACGCTCGTTCAAAAACTTTCGCATTTATAATATTGCCAGCTGTGCAAGCGACTTTGTCCGTATTCTTAAAATAATTATCTTAATTTAATACTATAATTCTGAAATAAAATTAGCATATGTTACACCTTATTACATCACCAATCTGACAATGAATTCCCGTCAAAATCGGTCCAACGTTTCCAGAGTTTTTCCGTTACAAACAGACAAGCAAAAAAAGTAAACAAAAGTTAATCTGGTATATTATGTAGGTACAGTGTATTGTGCATTTTGTGAAATGCGGTTATTTTAATATTACAGACATACACTCCAATTTTATTTATTTGTGTACATGTATAGACGTAGGATATAATAATACATAATATATACATGTATAGGTATAGATGTGCAAAACCAATCAAGCATTTTGGGGCTTTTGTCATGCAATGTTAGTTAAAAGCATCAATCATTTAGTAAAACAGGTAATAATTACACATACGGTCTAGAAGGTAGCGGGATCCCCTTTTCAATAAGCACATCACCCGCTGGCGTCCTTATAACAAATTATTTACACTTAAACCCACGATGAACCGACATAAAAAGCAAATAGTCCGTTCAATATATACAAAAAAGAAGGCTTTAGCCAAATTCCTCTTAAAAAGGTTCAGGTTTTTAGTCTATGGATCTGTTTTTATGTATATTGACTAGACTTGGTATATTTCTGAAGCGTTCACAATAATTATTTTAAGAATATAACCTTTAACTATATTCGTTAAAAAAGGTAGTTTTGATTTTACAATAGGTATCAAAGAAAAATAGAGACGAAAAAACTTTCGTTGAATTAATTTGTTTTGTTTTACATAAAACTTACGATTCTCCCGAGCTTTTGGTGTGATCCCGGCTACGAGCTCCTGAAAAGAAAGGTTTGGATAAGTCTAGATATCTAACAACTTGTTTGTTAGTGGTAGTAATTACTCTGCACGCACTGCACTGCAACTAAACTCATTTTAGGTACCTACAGGTAGAACATTTTAGTCATGTCAAATTAGACAGAAGACAATAAATACAAGTGTTTTGAATAGCAATTTACTGGGCTATAATTAAACCTCTATAGAAATGTCTCATACAAAGTAATCTATAGAAGTAAAACTGTTTTGTTTCTTTGTTTTTCTTACTTTATAAGAAGATAGCGATAACTTTAAATAAGTTTAGTTGGCCGCAACAGAATTAGCTATTATTATTTTAGCTGTTAAACTTTGAAACTACTGAAAAGTGTGTCTGATAACGTTTCATCTCCAGTGTCGTATAGCTAAGAGTGGACGAACCCTCGCCCAAGGCTTCGACTTACAGGAGCCATCATAAGGCCTCTTCAATTCAGTTGACACGGATTTTAATAAACAATTAAATCACAAAATAAACCCTTTTTCAAATTGGTTTTTCAATATTCTTCCACCGCGCATTTATATTTTTTCACTAACAAACTGTATTTATTGGAGCCTCGCAAGTGTGACGTTGCCGACATCTATATTAGTCGTCACTATTTATCACTATTGGTTTAGTTAAAGTTAAGTTACTCAAAATTCTCTGCGAACCTTGCGAAGAACTTGGCGTGAAGATAAGCATGTTAAAATTACACATGGACGATGTATTAACAGAAGAGATGACAAAGAAAAATCTTTTATTTTCCATTTTGGCCAGGCTAATTGATGATGTCTTCTCTGTCATTTTATCGATTAGAAAATGAAACATGATAGTAGAATCAGGGGTTACTTCGCGGAAATCCATATCTAAACTAAGATATATTTATATTGCAAGCTCCCGCCGAAAAAACAATAATATTGTGCTAACTTCTGAAGATTCTTCGGTTGCGTGGCGAAGTCTAGGCTTATTTGATCGAGTCGCCCAATACTAATTATATTTTGTTTTATATTTTTGTTTTAATGAAGCATGACTTGAGAGAGCAAAGTATCAAAAGCTAAGCGACGTATTTTAGAAGCCCCTGAACACCTGAACACATTTATCGAATATTCTATCCGACTGACTCAGCAGACGCATATGCCGTTAATAGACACTTGGCTAGACCAGTAAGCGTTAGAACTCATATAAAGAGACTAATACAAATATTTTAGTAGACTCTTGCAGAGAGCATAGGCATGTTAGCATTGGTCGATAGATGTAAACTTAATGACTGCTCCACACTCTAAACTTGGGGTTGGTCCAAAGCAGCTTGATATTATCGTAGGTGAAAACGAGACTCGAAAAAAGAGCTTTCCATAGCTTACTGAGTCACGACCATAGATTAGGTGAGACGTGCGGCTTCCGATTTAAGATTTCACTAGTATCTTTCGTTTCATGTTACCCCGTCTGTCTCTCTCTATTAAAAACCCCGCAATGTTCTCTTTCATTTAATAGAAAGACAGTAGGACGGCAAGTTAATGTATAACACCTCTATGGTAATCGCAAGTGGCGCTAGATCGGTCGTGAACATGAAATAAACCTTATTTTACTTTTGAGTCCAAAAGGATCATCCGTCTACTTCTTCGCTTATTTTTTATTAATTAGAAAGTATTCGCTACTGTTTTCTCTCTAAATATTGGCCAGTCTAGTGAGAAATAACAAATACTAAGTATTCGGGAAAGGTATTTATATAATAATAATACAGATAATTTCTTTAGCTTCATGATCATAAGTTACTTAAAACCAGATAAACCTGGACCATATTCAACGCTAACATAATCATTATGGTTCCAGAGTTTCATGTAATCTTGTAGATAATTCTATATATTTCTAATTTTTCTCTACGATTTTAAATAACGCATTTGTCATCTAATTCGCAAATCGCATCGCAATGTTTTACTGAGATGCGATTTGCGAATTGCATGCACGCAAGCACGAACACACACACACACACACTTACTTACTTACATTCCGCCTTACTTATACTTGCACACATACGTACACATATATTACAATAGATATTAGCAAGTCGATTTCTTTAGGACTTATAAATAAAACTATAAAATTCTTATTTGATAAATATTTTAAATTTATTACCAATTTTGTGTTTACTTATAAACATTACAAACTCCATATTCGGGCTATCTACGAGTTACCAGTGATAAAATCTTAAAAACCCTTAATATATAACACAGATATACTATAGTTTTAAATTGTAAATATTCAAATAGTTGAATTCTGTATCGTTCAGAAAAGCATCAATATTAAAAAACTGTCATCTAGATATTGACAATTAAGAACTACTTGTACAAAAAAGCTTTTCGAAACAATATACCTGTGTTCTATCTTTTAAAAAAACTTAAAATATCACTTAGATTTTCATCTATCGACGCTTTCAAATTTAATGTACAATGTTCATCAATTTTGAAATGTATTGAGTATCGACAGAAGGTATTGGAAGGTATTGCATACGAGGTATGTCCAATAAAATAATAATAAAATTAAATTATTATTACTCGAAGTATGACATACAACTATTTTCTTAATTTTTGTATGTTGGCTATGGGTATTGGTACACGTTTGTATTGTTTAGAGCAGACACAAAGTTTATTTGAAATTTCGAGAATGTTCCGGTCGTTACAAACAAGTCGTTGCTAGCTTATCATTAATTCGCAATTCACATTAATATGATATGTCACTAGACCTGAGAATGTCAAAATCGCACGAGTTTTTTTTAAATGTATGGCAAAATTGGTTTTATTTATTGACCATCCAGTAAATTATCTTCTTTACATTAAGTTGCTGGGTAGCGAATAACAGTCATTCTTTATCTCAATCAAAATTAATGGGTTTTTTAAGAATTAAAAAACTATCAAAGCTATGAACTTTCCTAGCATGTAACTCGATCACGAGCTAACATACTCTGCAAGTAATAAGGGTTGGAAGATAAAAAATATTTAAAATTTGAAAGGAATTTTATGGCAATTTTTCGTTTGAAATACCTAACTATATTTAATTCTCATAAAACTGGCAGTGTTTGTAATTTACAATAAAAAAATTCGAGTTAAAAAATAAATACAAAAATAAAATCCTTATAAAAGTTTGTAATAATAAAAAAGTACTAAAAATCGAAATCACAATAATGGTGACTTAACCTAAATTACAACTAAAATGTCATTTTTGTTTTTACAAAACCATTTTTTTTAAATAAGCATAAAACATTTTTGTTACTAAAACACCACTGCATAAAATGCGTTTATTTTTTGGTCGAATAATGGCAAAGAAAGCTGATTACACAGCCATAAGTATCTGCATTTTGTGACATTAAATAGTAACAAAAATCGCAATAAACACGTAACTTTTAAATTACAATATTAAGTAGATTACAATATTGGTATTACAAATTATATACAAAAAAGATATTGGTGGTTTGAACACATTACTTACTAATTATAGTACTTATAACAATCTAAAAAAGGAAGGAAAGGCAGATTCGAGCTACATAAGCTGCACAAACTGAATATGTGATGTGTATGCCTAACAATAAATGCATTTTTTGACGCGTGTTTAAAAAAGACAAATTAACAATCCAATCATGTGTTCATTTTATAATCATCCGCTAGTAAAATTCTTTTTGGATTTAGAATTATCTAATACTTTTATTATTTATTTATACGGGCGATCTCGGAAACGGCTCTAACGATTTCCCTGAAATTTGGTACCTAGAGGTTTTGAGGGTAAAAAAAAATATCTAGATAGGTCTTATAATACTAACCGAGTGAACCTCGATTGCCCAGGTACTAATAGGTACCTAATAATTTTTCATTTTAAACATTTTAGTCAAACCATCCTTTCTGACACATTATGGTTTTTGAACAATAATCAAACAATCCAAAAATGTGTAATAATATATTTATAAATATCATCTTTGTTTGAAATAATTTCATTATTTTATTTATAGTATATATTTGATTTTGATGCCTTTTGATTTCAGTATAATAAACATAAGCAGTTTGTCAAAAGGTCACTTAATTATTTGCTGAAATTAAGTTATAAGAATATGTAAACATACCTTAGCCATATACAAATTGATCACAAATTTTATTTAACGTGTATTAAATATTTATGAAGCTCAAATGTTTATATATTTTTTACGTTTCTATTACAATTCTAATTCAAAAAAGACTTAGGATAATTGTAAGTAAAATAAAATTTTGTTGCCAAAAACCTATTTTATATTATGAAAAAATTATAAGCACTAATATTGAGCTGATGCAGTTTTTTTCTTTTAAAAATGTTTAAACTTTTAATTAATACTACTTTGTGACGTCTTTTCGGAAATGCTTTTATATAAGAAACAGTCTTAATATGGGTTCGTTGATATATGTATATTTGAGATTCTTAATCCTATTAATTCTTAAATATTACAATTTAGTGAAAGAAAACGTTAAGAGTAATAACATTATGAATTAATAACTAGTGGACAGGGTTCGTCCGGTGATGTCAACATTTAGAGCTTACAAATTAAGTGTAAAAACGTCCCACTTTAATTCATAATATATTACCCAATACTTAAATAGACATAGATTAAAAATTGTTTACTATACATTATAAAAAGCGGCAGTATAACAGTCGTAAATCTTGCAATACTTTTAATATTTAATGGAGATGTTCGATGATCGGGTAACTTGTTATACCTAACAATTTTTGAAGAATTTACATAACATGAAATTTGTGGTAGCTTAAATTTTTATCTATCCTTTTTCTATTTTTAATAATTATCTAACAATGAAAATCACTTTAAAACGCCTGAATTTGGAAGAATCTGAAGCGTAACAAATTTCGTTTTTTATATTTTTTGAGGGATATTTGATAATACTTAAGATAAAAATATTTTTTGTTATGTGAACATAAACGTAACTATTTAGAAAGTGTCTTAACACGAGATATTTGACCGTTCATAATTTTATTTTTTTATTGCTTAAACTATTTCGTATGAATATAAAAGCCAAACTTGATAATATATTTAAACTTTTTATAACTATAAACTTACTTTTAGTGAGATCATTTATCAAGACATAAAAATCTTAATAAGATATTTTTATTTTGTTTATTGGTATTAATAATATAAAAAGGGCCAACATTTTAAATTGATTATAAGACTATTAAAATATAATATAATGTTATATAAAACAAAACAAAGTAGATCACCGAACACCTCCATAGTTAGTGGGATAAAAACTTCAATATCTGGCACTAATATTAATAAATCGAAAACATCTGTCACTCTCATTGTCGTTAATTGTCGATCCCCAATAAAAATACAGTTATTGAAAATGATAAACTACAATAAATAACAAGAATTAAATATTGTGATTATTCTATTAGATGTTGCATCAATATTCTTATGTCTCTATTTTTTTCTTTAGAAAGTCGAAAATTTCTGACAAAAAAAATTTGACATATTCGCATTGATAAAAAAATAAAACTAATCAAAACTATGAATTGTATCGAGAAATGATACCAGTACCTTACTTTTCCGTGATAGAATGCGAACAATATTGCAAATACAATTTTTAAATAATTTAAGATTTTCTCATATTTATTAACTTTATTGTCTCGCAGAAAAGTCCATTTAATTATAATATATTTCTTTCAATTGTTGTCTTTTTAATAATAAAAATTCAACTACAATACATTATTATTAGTATTTTTACTTTATACTAATAATAAATCACACAAATCTGATAATAAATACAGATTAGTATTAAGAATGAACTATTAATAATTAATTTTCATTTATCGTGACATTTCCTGGTCATATGACAGTTGAGTGACAGTTTTCGACTTACGACTTAAACGGCGGTATCTGGTTTCTTTTCTGGGTGTTTTGTATTCCCATTGCTGATGTAGTCCCCGTGGTCGTGGGTTGGATTTTCTGATCCCTTGACGTCATCATGTGGAGGCAGTGGCGCTTCGGAATCAGCCCCATCAGGGATGTCGGTACGATGGGATCGTCCTGCCACATACCAATATATTAGGCGATCAAGAACTGTGTGCGTGTCTTGTTAGTACGTGCTTCTATGTATTTTTGCGTGAAAAGAGTAGGTACGTTAAAGCGTGATGTATTTTTTTTTACTGCCTACATTTATAACTTGTTTTTAATTTTTTACTGAAATGTTTTAAATTGCTTTTTTGCTAAAAAAATATTTCGATTTAAAAATTATTTGTGAAACGTTTTTAACATGCCCAAGAATGCAAAAAAATTGTATCTTGAAAAACTAAAATTCAAGGCAAAGAAATTTAAAACAAACTATTTTATAATTTTTATTAGGTATGTGAAACAGTTCATTATACCCAGTAGGTATTTATATTTTTTTTTAATTTAGGAAGTCAATAAAAGAAACATATTGAAAATAATTTTATCATCTGTATATTTTTTATGTTTTGTATTGTTTATTTATTTTTATTTTTTCTATCGATGTGTGGAAATTATATTAAAAATATTGTATATTTTGGCATAAATGAGTTAAATATAATAATAAGCTGTAGTCACCGTCACCATATTACAATTACTTTTTTAATAATTAAAATAAAAAAAATATTAATTGCATTATTATTACCTATTGCAACATTATAAATATAATCATTAATATTTGTTCCATCCCCATGTGAATATGAAATTATTTACTAATAATAATTTTATATATTATCAAATCAAAAAACCATACAACTAATGAAAAATATTCCATGCAAAAACATGCAACGAGTTCCAAGATGAAAGACATAAAACAGACATGCAAGCGAAACGCACATGCTAATGATGAGTTCTTGATCGCTTATTATATATTGCTATGTAATAAACTTAAATATAAACGCTTATTCAAACACTGCCATTATTCATAACTATGCGTTTCAAATTTTCAAAACTTTCATTTGAAGATTAAATGAGTTCCCATTGTAAGACTTCACAAAATAGCAACTACTATGTCGCAAAAACAGTTAATGAAATATTAACTACAAAATTTATAACGAATAATACAAAAAAAATAATGTCACAAGGCTTTCAAATTAATAAATTCTCAATTCCCCTCTCTCGCAATGTGCAAAAAAAATTTATTTTATTTTTGGGTTGTCGTAATTTTATAGGATAAAGAGATATTCTATAAGTTCCTTTTAGCTCTCGCGCGCAATGTGTTAAATTTATATATTTCAATATTTAAATAAAATTGTTATTGTATAATAATAAATTCATATATAGCAATATAACACATTTATGAATGATTGACTTTCCAATATTGAAACAATTGTTATTAACTAATAATAATAAAATTATTTAATCATGTTTTCATTTTTCGATTAAAAATCAATAACACGAAAAAAGTGACGAACATTTATATCTTTGCACTATTTTTTTCTATTTTAATTGCAAAAAAACTGTACATTTATAATAAATTCTACAGTATAAATTTGAAACGTATAGTTACTTTATAAACTAAAGAATAAAATATGATAGAAGAGATTAAAAAATATTTCAATATATTACCTAACAACCTTAACGATAGCCTGTTGAAAAATATATTTATTTAATGAGGTTATACATTATGACATAATGACGAAAAAGAAGAACACATTATTAGTGTCCCTTATAAAAATCTTTATGTTTTCAATTACTTAACAATTAAACAAATGTTTCACGCATAAATGATAAATGCACTAAAATAATGTTTAAATTATGAAACTAAAAATATTATCAGAAATTTACACAACTAACAAAAACCTGTCACCAACACGTTGTCTAACTCACTTTAGACTAGCCGACCTTTCTTTCTGCAAGTTTTGTATAGCATAAGTAGATAAAGTCAAAATAAGTCGGCCTTATAAAAAGAAGATAGCCAGCCTAATGGGAATGAGATAGAATATTTAATAATAGGGAAAGGAGATACAGAGATGTATTGAGTGCAATCTCCAGGCTGTACCATTAGCGTCAAGGTTTAAATACTATAATTATTAAAGGTAAACATTTTAAAAAACTATCTGGAAATTACACTCCTAACAACCAGTTTCTAATATGTAGTACTGTTAGATCTTTTTCTAAACTGGACAATCTTTGTCAGTTTTTTGAAATAGACAATGTCAAAACAATCCTGTCTTGTAAGAATGATATTGTCGGTATTGGAATGTGACAGATGTTCAGTATAACGGACAGATCGTTGTTAGATGTGTATATTTCCAGATAGTACCTTGATTATTCATGCTAGCGACGCTAGAGTCATTCAGTTAAATGTATTAAGAGACTCAGCTAGAGACAGTTAAACTTCGCACAGTAAGATGTTCATAATTAACACTATGTATGTTTTTCATCTAAATCGCGAAAAATCTTAGAATGAATACTTATTATTTTTACAGGCAACATTGGTAGGAAATTATTTTCGTGCGAAAATATAAAATCCAATAAAAACATGCTGTAATGGTAGAATAAATAAATATTATTCAAATGTATGATTCAGTTCTTACACTGTAAAATATTGAGTTACCTTAATCTAAACAATATCAGCCCACGTCGAATATGGGGTTCGTATTTGAGATTAAAAACTACAAAATCCAGGCAGATGTCTAAGTTATTCTCGGATCTATCACACATACATTTCATACTATTCACGTTCTTTGAAACATGCTTACCATGCTCAAAAATAAAATTGTTCATTCATTCATTTAAAAAGTACTCGGGAGTTTTTATTTCATTCTAACAATAACTAGTATCAAAATTGATTAGCATAATTTTGATACTTATGTAGCAGTCTATTAAAATTACAAAAAAAATACAAACCTGTTAGTGTTAAATAAAATAAACAAACTAGGAATATAACTTTTTTAACAAACTATTTTAAAACGCAAATTTAAATGCGATTAAAATAATAACAACAGATTTTTTTTAAATATTTAATACTAACTCGAATCATGAACAATTTAAACGCTGTTTTTAAATAAAATATTCCTAGTTCATCACCATAATCGTTAAAATGTAAATGAAATACAAATTTATATTATGAAAGAATCGTCTGAACATAACAAATATATTTTATATAAAAAACAATATCAGTTACTTTTTTCTATAAACATTTTTTTCGTAACAAATAAAATATTCAAGGAAAAATTAACAAATAACTACATATTAAAAAAAAATTTGGGGTCTAACTAATACTAAAAATATAGATTTATTTCAGACGACTTTAAATGAGTAAAATTACAGTTTATATCAAACACAAACCTGCAAAACACCATCTGTTCGTGACCCGCGCGAAGACAACTAATGACACAGCGATAATGACCACCAGGAGAGCTACCACGATACCAACAATGGCACCTGCATCGAGGTCTACACCTGCAATGACGATAAATGAATTGCGAATATAAAAAAATAGTTTATAAAAATAATTTTCAATTAGTCAAAATGTTTATTTTCATTCCAATCGTATTTAGCACACTTTTTTTAAATAACAGGCAAATACAGATAATTATTTTTTAAATTATGCTTCGTCGTTAAATATATAAAAAATCAATATTATTCTTTTAAATATAATATTATTCTTTTAATCTTATGTATCATTTATAAAATATAAATATAAAAATTGAAAGACTAACTTTAGTAGTGAACCAATATATTTTTAAGTGGTTTTTAAAAGATTATTATTTTTATTAAGGAAATAATGTTGCACAAGTAAACTTCTATAATCTGTAGAAATTAAATTATTTAAGTAAGTTCAATATTACAAAGGAACATTAACGCTAGGACAATATAATTGACACAAAATAGGTACATAAATAATATTGGTAATAATATAATAAACAAATAATAACACATTAGAAATGTAGCTTATCTCTACTGGATGAGAAATATCCTGCGACTATCTTAAGATAGAGAAAATAGGTATTTTCTAAAATTAAGGCAAATACTTAGGAATTGAATGATAACTGCTATATGTGTACATATAAATGATAAAAATAATATTATATGGATGCAAAAAGGAATAAAAATATTGTTCAACTACAACTACAATTCTATTCAAATTATAATTGTTAAATATAAAAAGCGTAAGTTATACAAACATTCCTCTAATATTGTTAACATTGTCACATTCATCACACTTTTTTAAATTAAAATGCGTCAATCCATGCTTTTTCTGCCTAAAATAATACAGTTCGCCGTAATAAAAACTGGCGCGTTGCTCGCATAAAAAATAACAGGATGCATAAAGTCCTATGTTATTTCTACTCAAAAGTCAGTATAGTATATAAATACTACTGCATTTTCCTTCTAAGAAGCTCCTGTTTTTTTCTTACCATAAACATCGAAAATCAAGAACGATGTATTTGCTCTGCGAGCTGTTGAAAATAATACTTATTTAGTATATGTTACTATAGAAATATGTATAAATAAATATATTATATTTTATTAACATAAACTACACGGGCAGTTATTGTGTCAAATGAAAGAACAATCAATTAACATCAATCAAATATTAAATATGAGTAAATATGGGTGGACATCTCTCAGCACACATTCTCTCTTCACTCAGCTCTAGAGAAAGTATTTCATTTGTAAGCTTTATTAATAAAATATGTAAATAATTCTAAAATTATTACAAACGTGTAAAAATAAAATCTAAAATGTGCAAAATTAACCTACTTTTTAAATATTAATTATAATTTTTTATTCGAATTTTACACTTCAGCAATGGCAACACGTATTTCAAATTATTCTCAATAAAATATTACCTATTTAAAGTTATTTTAATAGCTCCCATTGTTCTTTTGGTATATATGTTAATATACTTATGGATTTAGTAAAAATGAATTATTTAATATACAAACACTCCAATTTTATTTATTCGTAAAGATGTTCACTTCATGACTGTCAGTTTCATCATCATTATAAGTTTACTTCAAATGTTTTTGTAAATGGATCTTACCTCAAGTGTTAGCTTCAACCAAAAAATAACATTATAGCGGCTAAAAAAGGTAAGGTCTTTTGTCGATATGTTTTAAGGGTTCCAAAAAGTGGACAAAAGACCACTTCGTGAAGAGATTTCCTTCGATTACGTTCGCCTAGTAGTTGTTAACGTCTAATCTTTAGTCCAATGCTAATTGCGACCATAAATTGTATTAATATGGCGAAGACAATCAGTGACAAGTTTTCAAATCTTCTAAACATTAGTGTTTGAGAAGCATTTGACCAACAAATCGTAATCTATACAAATAAATAAAATTGGAATGACTGTATGTAATATTAAAATAACAGCTTTTTACTAAATGCATTATGTATGTTTACAACAGACATTTATACCAACAAAACATCTAATCACTGAAACGGCTAGGCTGATTTCGACGGAACTTTCACTGGCAGACAGCTGATGTAATAAGGAACGTTTTTTTTAGAAATGTGTAAAATATAATAAAAATGCGGACAAAGTCGCGGTAGGTAACTGATATAATCTCGTTATGGCGATAGACTTGCCACCTGCCAATCCTGGGACCTAATATCGTCGATTAAACGTGGGTGCCTCTACCTACCTTTACGGACCAGGGGCGTCATGATATATTTTTTAACTAATACAAAATGACAAACATACCAGCTGGTTCATCCATGGTGCTCAGCCGCAGTGTAAACTCCTCTCTCCCTAAGTCGTTCTCCACTCGGAGATGGTAGGGTCTGTCCACATCTTCCTTCGCCACTCGCCTCAGTATCAGCGTCACGTTGTAGTATCCCCCACCCTGGTACATGACATAGGATATGGTTACAAATAGGTTTACTATACGTTCATTACGGGTCATAACACCAATACAATAATCATTTAGGGGCATATACGCGGTAAACTGCAACATCTATACATCTATAAATAATTAAAATTGGACCGTCTGTATGTAATATTAAAATAAACTTTTTACTAAATGCATATGTATATTTATTTACTAGGTATACATATACCAAAACAAGATTTTTTTAGAATTGTTGTCTGTCTGTTTGTTTGTACCCGCTAATCTCTGAAACGGCTGGAGCGATTTTGACGGGACTTTCACTGGCAGATAGCTAATGTAATAAGGAACAGCTTAGGCTACTTTTATTTTAGATATGTATAAGATAAATAAAAACGCGGTAGAAAGGCAGATGGTGTATTCTACACAAAGGACCCAGACCAACACGGGGCAATTTTTTGTATCAATTATATACCTAAGTGTTACATACCAAATGTATAGGCTCCAAAGATATAAGCGGCGACTCCTCAGTGTTCCTAGACGGCGAGACAATATGTTCCCCCACCGTCCACTCCACCACTGGAGGGGGGTTGGCTCGAACGGTCACGTTCAAACGACCTTCCTCCCCAATCTTAAGACCGAAGATAGTGATCATACCGGCTTCCATTCTTTTTGGAGGGTCTGAAAAATACATGGAAAGTTTTCTTGTATGAGGATATTCCTTTAAACTTGATACTCAGAAGTGATACAGTAGTGATCATATTAAAATCCATAAAAATTAAGTGATTTATAGAATTTTGATTGTTAATAAAATAATAAGTGTTTGAATTACACTTCACTTAGTTTCACTTCGATAAAAAATTATTATTATTACGTCACAAATAAGCGCGTTAAACCTACGGTGTTTACCTTCACGCCTATTATTCCCGACGGGATAGGCAGAGATGTGTTATTATATTCACGACTTTACGTACGTAAGTCCAGTAGATATACAAGAACACCCACGATTAACCAAGGTACTAGGGCATTGATGTGATAGCCGATAGGTCGCAAGTCTATCGCTACTTCGATCACATTCCGATCCCGGGAAATGTAATGCTTACTCAAAAAAATCTGAAAAACATTCTAAGATAAATTGGCCGACCTGGGAATTAAACCCGGGACCCTACACAAATAACGGTCTTCACAGGCGACAGCCGTACCGTTACACAACAGAGGCGATCATTCGAAAATTATGATAGTTCGGATTTGGATATTTTTTTTAGCTTATTTATCACTATTTTGCAAGTGTTATATTTTTTCAATTATATAATTACTCGAAAACATTGTTGAAAAAAAATTAAAAAAATTTGCATAATCTTTATTCTCTAATAAAAATTTAATAAAAAAAGGTTTTTTTAATGTGATGTCTTAAAATGTGTGTGCTTTAAATATTTGTAAATGCTAAAAAAACACTTTGTATAAGAATAAAAAAACAAAATAACTAACAATAAAAAATAAATTTCGTGGGAGCCAAAAACCTAACCCTCCGTTGATAGCCTGTTGATTATGATCGAGTTTTTATGGAAAAACTATTTTATGGTAGTGCAAACCTATGATTTCGTTACTACATTTGCAATAGTAGAACAAATAAACATTTAATTTCATTTATAATTAATTGTGTCCCGTTGTCTCCTGTCAAACTCCTACAAAACGGCTCAACCAATTCACATGAAATTTGGTCTATATCAATTAGGTCTGATAATCTGTCAATATCTATTTTTCATACCTTCGTTCACTTTGCTAGCAGCCCAAGAGTGAGTAGAGGAAATAAGATGTTTCAAAGTATTCTAAACCCATTTATTTATTTATTTTTTAAAGGTTTTAGTTCAGTGACTCAAAAACCACTTCAGTTAAGGTTTTTAGGGGTGAAATAGGGGACCAAAGTGGAGGAATACTTACAATGTATAACCAGCTGCCTGGCCACCTCCCTCGGGCTATCCAAGGCTTCGTGTTCAGCTTTACAGACCAGCCTCTTGCCGTTGTCATCAGCCAGAAGGCTCCTAGAGACGTTCTGACTGATTGTCTCTAAGTCACTGCCAGGTTCTGGCCTGATCACTGGTTGATGAACACCAGCTAGAAGTTGGACGTCATCTGTAAGAGAAGTTATAGAATATACTTCATAAGTAGTCAACCTTAATACAAATGAAACTTCACCATACTCTCTTTCATTACCTACTATAAAACAAAGTCACTTCCCATTCCTGTCTGTCCCTATGCATACTTATATCTTTAAAACTACCTAACGGATTATGATGGGTTTTTTTTATAGAGAAATTGATTTAAAAGGAAGGAGGAGTATATTTGCATAATATACTTGTACGAAGCCGGAGCGAGTCGCTAGTATCATTGTATAATATTTGAACATTCATCCATACATAGAAGATTATAGTTACGCTTTTGAATAAAACAATTTCTTTTAGTTTTTTAAGCTCAACTAGCAAGTAAAACATATCGAGGATGATAATGGTTCAGTGTCAGTGCTATGCTAGCCCTTCACATGATAAGTAATAACTTCGTATATAATATTACTGGCTAAGGTGTTATGACAAAGCTCGCCTTTTGTGCATTTTTATTTTAATTTGTTTTATTTGTTTCCTTAGTACATAAGAGTTGTGTGTACAATAAAGTATTAAATAAATAAATAAATAAAAAATAATGCCCTCACAAATCTGTAACTCGGTAGATTTACATAATTCGTTAGTTAGTTTACATAATTCTAAGGAGTCTGAGACAAGCACTTACCCAAGTACCAGGTGATGCGAGCTGCCGGTCTCCCATTGGGGACAATGCATTGCGCCATAAGGGTCTCTCCCTCGTTGAATGTGGACTGCGCTGCTGAGATCAGTTGCGGCTCTCCGGGTGCTCCTGGAATAGATTTGACATTCACAGACTCTATCACTTGCCATTACAAAAAAAAAGTTTCCACAACTTGGTATTATAGTCCAACTTTCATCCATTAGGTTGATGATGATTTCGACCAAGGCGACCATTTCGACTCCTAGTCAGATTGTCGGTGATGCGTCCGAATGACTCGCTTTAACTAATTTTAAATGGGTCAAAAAATCTGTGTTCTTATAAACACAGAATTTTTTTATTGAGCATCCTAGTTTTAAAAATAAATAAACATCAGCCAAATTCATACAACGGCTATGCTCGAGCACAGAGGCGATTCTTAGTTTTTACAGGTTTTTCCAAGATATAACTAAATAGAACAACGGAACCACATTGAAATTTCTGACGTTTGCTTCTAAAGTCACTCACCCTATTAGGGATATTTTTAAAGACAAAGACCACTAAAGATAAAACTTCTGCAGGAGCTTGCTTGAGGACAAAATACACTTACTTGCTACGACCAGTCGCATGGTCCCCGCCACCTCGATGCTACCACTCTGAGGTGGCACGATGCAGGAGATGTTGCCATTCCATTCGTCTCTGATGTGTTTGATGTGAGCGCCGCACTCTCCAAACTAAAATTAATAAATATCATCACGCCCATATCCCGAAACAGGTAGGCAGATATATATGATTCGAGAGATGGTGTTTTGGATAAACTAAAAACATATAGGAAAAAGATGCTCTACCCGGGAATCGATCCCGGGACCTCTTGCGTTAAAGTCGGACACCGACTCCACTTGACCACAGAGGCACAATACGCATTAAAATCGTTCGTTTTAAAAAAAATAATGCTGCTAAGCTCAGTTAATTGATTTTTGGATATAACAGATCATATACATATATAAATTACCAGTAACAAGAGTTACAAAAATACATAAAGCATGGCAACTAACAATCTCTTTAAAGAATGCTCTTTAAATAGATTGCTAGTTGCAAAAAGTAATAAAAATAATCTATGTGGTGTATTAAAAAGTGTACAAAAAAATAATTAAGTATACCAAAATTTTCTGCCTAATAATGTTGAGCAAATAATTAAATTATTATAAAATAAATAAAATTGGATTGTCTGTACGTAATACTAAAATAACTGGTTTTAAGTAAATGTTTATTTTAGAAATGTATAAAATAAATATAATTATACAGGGTTATTTGAAATTAACTTATTACCTCTTGCAGGTAGGTAGCTTCTCTACATAAATTCCAACAACATTTGTTCTACGACTTTTTACAAATCTTGTTAAATAGAACTAAAAAA
>DVZL01000696.1:0-21339 GCA_018236625.1 Lasaia peninsularis
GTGTCTGACTCGCACTTGGCGGTTTTTTATTTATAGCTATTTTTTTTTTGGCTATTTTTATTTAACTTTAACCCACATTACACAGTTCGTTTATAAATATATTTTTTTATGGTATAAGACAGTGAACAGGCACATGGATCTCCTAAAGATTAGACAACCGTGGCCTATAGACATCATAGATGTTGTAGGTGCGCCGCTGCCCTGTGGTCGGACTGTTAGACCTTATGTGCAAGTCTACCGGCTACCCTACTCTCTAGACCGGAACATGACAATGTCATTTTGGTGGCAGGAATAGGTAAGCCGGTGGATCCCTATCCGGGCGAGTTGCTAAACAGCCCTTTACCACACAAAAACTCTTAGTGTCCGATTTCTACACGTACTTGGCTGGGTTTTATTTTAGTAAGTATAAATCAATACAATACAATCAAGGTGATGAGTTGAGTATAATTTTGCGACGAATTTAAAACGCCCGTCTGCACTTTCCTTTCAAGCTATGGAGTTATACAGTTTGTTATATGATAGCTAATACGCCTGGTTGTTGGTTATCTTAAAGAACTGACGATCAAAAGTAATCATCGCTACAACTGTACGCAAATCCTGAAGATAATATCTGGATATTACAATCCTAACAAAGACCGGTACCAAAACGTAGTATTGCTAACTCGCTCTAGTATGGCCAACCTCTCTTTCTATGAGTTTGAGTAACTTTAGCCTCATTATGCAAGATTTATATGCATAATATTAATGCTAAGTCACAATAGTATGATAAAAAAATATCTAAGAATGTGTTTTTAGATTTAATAAAAGCCGTAAAATTGTAACGATTTTAAACAGTTTCGGATTTAATTAATTAAACTCTTCTTATAATGTCTTAACTTATCCTGGTAAAACAAAAAAAAATTGAAGCTTTCATTTGAAAAAAGCTCAAAATAAATGTCCGCTTTACTCTCGTGTTAATAGAAGATAGTGTACTTTATAATAATATAATGTTTCAAATATTTCAAGGCTAACCGTTCTCAGCTGTCAATCATAATAAGCTATCTATCTCTGTCCATTTTACATATTCCATTATATTTTTATCTCACTTGGTCGCGCTCGATCGGCCGCCTCGCCTTTATTTGAAAATTTGATTTTAAATGTGGAATGAATAAGCATTATCTTACGGAATCCATTCTTTATTTGAATTTTTAATTCCTTTTTTCTGGCTGACTACTTTTTTCTCTTTTTAAGCGGCCAAGATTTTAATAGGGGATTTATTAAGAGATGTGAATGCATTTAACCAGACAGAATCCATCTTTGATGTAATCGTTTTGATGATGCATTAAGTGTTTCCTTTGTCTTAAAATTGTTATCTTTAATAAGATGAATGTTATGTACTCTACATTTGTTTATGAAATTGGAGAGGAATATTTCTTTGTTAATACTATTGGAATTTGTTTGAGAGGAATTTGTCAAGTTTGTTATTGTAAAATAATATGTTGCATTTTAAATGTAATGCAGTATCAGCGTCTGGAGTCAGCCGAGTATGATAATCTAGATTGTTTTATTATTCAGATAGTACCCATAAGCATTTTGATATTCGCGGTATTTTGATATCGTAGTACGATTTCGTGTGCATAAACAAAAAGTTTAAAAATTAGAATTCATCTTCTCTTTAAAAGAGCGGGAACCTTTGCTAATTTTGTAACATTATTTACTATCAATGTCTTCAGCTCACTATAAACAAAGAGATTAGGAACTGATAAATGCATTTTCGGGTCTCATTTTTCGCGGATATTGAAGATAAAAAAATTTAAATACAAAACTCTGAAATTTCAATTACAAATATTGGTAGCAATTTGAAGTACAAATAGCACCCAGTGTTTTATTAATTATATTATATGACATCATTCAAATGCTGTAGATATATATTTAAGTATAACATGTGTATATTTTGGCGCATGTTGATTTTCATATCACAAAAAGTAGATTCTTTGAGTCATAGATGTACCTACTCATTAATTGGCAAAACTGTAATATTTTTTCTGTAACCGAATGATTTCTTTAGACCGTAAAGGCAGTTTGCTTATGATTGAGCCTATTTTTGTGTCAGTTAGCAACAAATATTTCTATGGCTGTATAAAAACGTAGGTATCTAGATAAGAACGAGACCTACCACATTATAAAATATCTACGCACAAATCTGCGAATTGACTGTTAAGAAACACAACACCAAGATATAAACATCGCAAAACTGTTTGTTATAATGGACCTTAAGTTTCTTAGAAGCATTCACCATATCAAAACAAACGCCATATTGTTTTGCTGTCGAAATATCTGAATTATTATAAAATGAACTTTATTCTTCAGCATTAGAGCTTACAATATTTTTGCTATGTTCACATGGAAGACTGCCGTAATAAAGATTTGAATTTAAGTGGAAATTCTAGAAATTGACCGTGCGTTGACAAATTTATTTGCCATCATTCAAACTGTTTTAATTCTAATTACTGGAGTAATAAGAGTGGTATTTCAGTGTTAATTATTTGTATTACTGTTAATAGTTACAGCGAAAAGAGAATTTCATTGTTAGGCTTCTTGAATTGCATCTAATTGTTTAATGAAAGACACTAATTTAATTGTTTTTAACACAAGAGTGCTCAAAGAAACTATTAGGTAATCTGCCACTTAGGTTTTAGTTGACTGTTTGACTCGTTTTCCTTATGTGTTTTATAGCCGAAGTGTTATTAGAGATGTTTGAAGTTTATAATCTGAACTATGGATTGTGCTTTGGACATGGTCTCACCATAGATAATAAATTAATAAGCGTTGTCAATAGCCGGAATATAAAATCTCTTATGAAACAAGTTTACATCTATTTTAGTAGTAACCCAAAACGCCACCCATCAAATTTAATACTGCATTTATCGTTGCTTTACCATAGGTACACCTCACGTACATAAGGCGTATAATAAAGTAAACCCATAAACGCGTTTACAGAGACCATAAATGTTAAACATGCCTTTTTTGCGTTCGCCTTGATCGAAACAATATCCAATAATAACAATAAAACCGTCACAATAACATGCGCGAGCGCATTATTAATATTGATCGGAAAACATGGCCGACAAGATGGCCGAAGGACGACGGAAGTTGTTCGAGCCACGATTGTGTTGAAATTTTCATAAAAATTTCAATTACATGAATTTTATTGAGATTTCCAAGTGCTAAAACGTTTTTTCTGGTTAACAACAGGTTTGTGCTGTTAATTTGATGAATGACAACGTTAACAATGCTTCATGGGGGTTGGTGTCCTTAGTACTTGGTGGTACTCGATAAATATCCCCTCTTCTTGTGATAAAAACCTCATTACCACACACGTGTATATTATTTGATGAGTATGCTATAAGGGTTTCTACAGAAAATGAGATGTTTCATATTTAATAATGGGTCTCTATTAAAACGTACTTATTATTTCATAATAAGTAAAAATATTAATAATAAAGCAATATATTACTATGTGATATATTACCCTGCCCCAGTCAAAATCAAATCAATAAAATGTAGTTGAAAAAGATATAACATTATAGGTCCACAGATAAAAATATTCAAATTTTCAAAAATAAAGTGCGTTCTACAAAATTCAAAAAAAAGAACTGAATGTTCCATATTCAAATTCCACTACAAATATTTAAGTTTTGAAGTAATCGAGAAAAAAATACTGCAGTTTTTTACAATTATTGAATTTCGTGAACTTATGTAGTAAAATTAGCCATATTTGGTGGTATTTTGTATAATTTTGTTTCGTTAAAATGAACAAGTGAAGTATTAATAAAGAAATTAATGTAAAGTCGCCAGATCTCATTCGATGAGCCGAGGTAAAGATGTCATCGCTATATCTTAAGAGAATTTTTATGACGATTTATGACTGTTGAACTTGATACAAATTAAATATAAACAAAGAGATAATCTGACCTAACAAATGCTTACGCTTATGCAAAATAAAAAAAAACAGCAAATGTTTGACAGATATTAAAGGAACAAAATAGAATATGTTCTATAATCAAAAATAATATCGCGCGAACAAAAAGCTTGCATTCTAAAAGCTTAACCGACTTGATCACAAACAAAAGCGAGTTACACAAGTTAATTTCGCCACTTTAATTGCGTTTACGATAATCTATCTTGACCTTTGCATTGTAAATAATGAAATAGTTAATACATCATTACAGACGATAGCGAGACAATAACGTGTTCTTTTATAAGATAGTTAACAATCGTTTTTTCGTCGACATTATTGGAAAGGTTTTGTCTTTGAACGTTCCGGTTTGTAATACAGTTATATAAAGGTTTTTTGCAGCATCGTCCAAGAAAAGGGACTAGTTTCAGTTAAAAAGGAAAAATACCATCACGTTATCTCCAAAGGGGTCGGTAGAGGTACATACTTATGCACCCACGATTAGCCAACGATATTTGGCCTCATCATGGGATAAGTGGGAAGTCCGTCGCCATATCGGATACAAATCTCGGCTTTCCTCACGAATATGTCACCATAAGAGCTCCCAGAATATGTACTTAAGAAAAACTCATTGACACATGACGGGGTTCGAACCTGGACTATCGATATAAATATCCGAAGCGCGTACCACTAGGCCACCCAGGCTTTTGAATAGACATCATATGAAAAGAAACAAAAGCGTTCTATAATTAGGCAACAATGATTAAACGATATCATCAGGTGGCCAGTACTAATTACTATTAATAGTCTATTTGCGTCAAAGTCTAAAAACGTAGTTCAAAGAACTTAAAAAAGTTTAAATACCTAACCCTCCCATGTTACGAACACCAATTAAGTAATCTCTCACTAATTTTAAACTTAATTTCATAATTCGAGGAAAAATCTTAGTATTATTTAAAAACCCATTCATAGAAACATTATTTGCAAATTACGTAATTTGAATAAAAACTATAAAGCATGAAAATAAATGATAGGTTTTTAAATCGAGAACAGTCACGCTCTAAAGCTTTAGATTTATAAATAAACTACTTATACAAATACATAAAGGGTAATATATAGGTTTTTTTCGCGGCTTTGTTCGCATATAGTTCTTTAGCGTTTGCGACAATTTGTTGACATAACCGGTTTTCAGTAAATAACTACAATAAGAATTTCTTAATCTAAAAATATGTACTATTTTAAAACAGATGTCGCTGTTCATTATTAGTTCGTGTTATTAAATATGTTGTATTTACAATATTATTTAAATTATTTTTCAAATCCAAAGAAAAACTTCCCGCATCATAGATTAGTGTTATATTTCACGGAATTCGAATAACTTTAAAATTTATGGTGAAAAAGTCTCATCCCCTATTTTAACTTATTTTTCGGATCCTTATAAACACATAAAAATCTTTAAATTGAAAACCTCCTTTTTTGAAGACGGTTAAAATTATTACAGATTAGGTATACTAAAGATACAAACATGAATATTTTGATTTCAATTAAGTTAACCAAGGTTGACCAATCTACACACTATAGTATAGAAAATTGCAAAAACATGATATTAAACCTAATTTGAATATTGGTTTTCATTGAGCAAGTAAATTATTCATTTGTCACTAGTATTAAAATTATAAGTAACGAGTGTCACTCCTACGAAAAGCGGGTCTGTCAGTTTTTTACGACTATATCGAGTTATATTAGATCATACCGGAGATAAAACCGGATGGAATAACAAAATAATATTCAATAATTCATAAACCATCCAAAATGAACACGGTAATGTAATATGTAGATAATAAAACTTTGATATTATTTTTACAGATTGTAGATGACATTAAATACATTGAATATATTGCAGATAAAAACAGCCTATTGAGATGTCAGATTTTTTTGCCTGCCAGTTAGTCTCTTTGTTTTCACCATGTAGATAAATTTTATGACGGATTTTAAAAGGTTTTCTCTATTAACACTGTGTGTTATCAAAATCGGCAAAGAAAAAAGAAGTAATTCGATGGAAAAATGTTTTTTTGTTAAAGCTGTAAATACGTATAAGCGGCTGATCTACTGTTAATTATAGTAGGTTCAGGTTATGAATGCAAAAAATGCAATCCAGCAGATAGATTTTCTAATGTGTGTAAATAAAGAGCACAATTCGCACAAATATACATCGAATTTGCCAATCTAAAACTGATGCAGAAATTAGTCAACTAACTAAAACTGAATACAAAATTGGCAAGCTGATTGTCTTTTTCTTACAACCCAGAAGGCCAAGTTAGATTTTAGGTGTTAGGAACATGTTTTTCTTCATCATAAGGTCACTCCGAAAATGGCAAGCACTGTTTTCTTTTTCGTCATAAGCTTTTCTATATCAGATGATATAGTCGGCTAATTAATAGGTGGTTTGAAAAGAAAACTTTTTTACGCAAAGCGACTGCAATCTCTGTAATCTGGAAGGAAAACCAGGCCCAACCCTAGATTATGTCGAATACGCAAATTCGAGTTTCCAGATTATGTTTTTCTTTATCGTAAAACCACTCAGAAAATGGCAAGAACTCTCTTTATATTTGTTTATATATTAGATGATATCGGGGTTGGCTATTGCTGCTACATAAAAGAACTTACTTACTATGTAGGAATCCATATTCAAACAAAAATATAACTATTATGTGACAAACTCCCGCCAATATCTTATTTAGAGTTTTTACATGACTGCCATATGAATTTGAAACGAACCGTACCTTACAATATTATAAAAAATGTTTTTAAAAACTTTTAAAACGAAACAATTCTTTAAAACAGCGGGGGCGTAACAACACTTAAAAAATATCAGACGCCTTCAAGCATTTCCAAGTTATCGAAATAAGTCCATACTAAATAGTAATAGAAATTTATTGTCAGTCACGACTAATACATTAGCGGTTTGTATAAAACAGAGATATTTTAAATAACCCAAATTCAACCTCTAAAACCTGAGATAACAAGACGGTGGTTGTAATTCTGTTGCCCGCTAACTAAACTTATTTTAAGTTATTGCTATCTTTACTCAACGTAATTAAAATACAGAGAACACTTTTAGTCCTACTACTACTTCGTCAAATTTAGGCTTTTAATTAACTAATTTATTACGGGGTATAGACGACTAAACATCAGTAACTTTTATAGTTTTTAATTAATTTAGTTGACCATTAGGGTTCTGATTTGAAATATAGTATAATCGTTATTTATGCAGAAGTGTGTCAACTCCTGCATAAGTACCAATTATACTATATTTCACTCGCACTATCGCAAATATTTATCAATATAATAGTTACACGAAGTTAAAGATACTGCCCGGAGACTTCTAACAAAGACGTGTCACGTATACGTAGAGTATTGGTATGTGTAACCCTATTTTAACTGACTAACCTACCTATTTACGAGATTTGTGTGAATTGACATAATATTCATAACAAACTGACCTGAGAATGAGAGAGCCAGTCCAAGGAGAACGAAATGGGTAGATGTTTAATATTGCGGACAGGTCTTTGTTAAAATAGTAATCTCAATACACTTTAGCTTTAAAGTGACGTACATACTAATCAGACTGCACTAAATGTTTTCTGTCTCTTTCTTTCGTTTTAAAATAAGATCAATCAAGTCAAGAATCAGTTTAGTTAGCGTGCAACAGAATTACCACCATAACAGCGTCCAACGCCGAAGGCCGTATCTATGAATTAGTTAATAAGTAATTGTACACGAAGTTACCAATTTCGACATGAATACATATTATTTTTTCCCGCTCCAAGCAATCTCGTTTTCTCGAAAATAGATCTAATATGTTGAATATAATTAATTTCATACTTTGATCGATGTGTTGGTGCTCGTGTGTTTTTTGTATCATTATATTCAAATTACAGAGAATTACGTCAATACGAATAGAAAACGGAACAGCTTTTTTGTGTTTGATCGGTTTACGAATTTTAGCGAGATTGTGCGTTTTTTGTTTAAACTTTTTGCCCGCGTTCAAAATTGATTTTAGGTTATGTAAAATTATTTTAAGTGTTTATAGATTATAAAAAATTAATTGAATAATAATTAAATTCTTTAGCTATTTTTCTTCTTCCATTTTTTTCGAGGGGTACTGTATAGTTACTATTATCCTCAAAAACAAACTTCAGTGACCTAGTTTTATACGCTTTGGACTTCTATTGAGGTTAGAATTCCACCACGTATCAAATAAGTTGTTTTAACTTTCTTAAGTACATTTTCTGTATGGTCTCACGGTGAAAACAATGAGGAAACCCGGGGTGCGTACCCAATATGGCGACGGACTTGCAGGTCACATCATGGGACCTAATATCGTTGGCTAATCTTGGGTGCATGTGTACCTCTGCCTTATATATTTTTTTGCTATTATCCCATAACAAAGATAATTCTCATCATCCTTTTTTTTCTTTTCAGAAGCCGTTGGCGACAATTGAAGACTGAATATAATCATACCAAAGCCGTCTAGGATGTAATTTATTTACGAAAAATATTGGTAAGTTCAACAATAAAGCATACGATGCGAACAAAAAGTAAATATATTTTTTATAAAATAAATGATGCATTAATTTAAAATATGTGAGAGAAGACGGCGTCTAGTGGTCAGGGCTTCGAACATCTATATCGGTAGTCCAGGTTCGAACTCCTTCATGTTGTCACGAACCAATGAGTTTTCTAACTTAAGTACATTTCCTGAGTGTCCTTACGGTGTAGGAAAACATCGCAAAGAAACCCGGATTTGCCTATCAGAATTTGACCTAATTTTGCATTGGAGGTGGTTTCCCTTATGGCGCACTTATCCTACCTTATCCCCTAGATTAAGCAGCCGACCCTAGTTTTATCTGATATTTGACCGCCTCGTTGGCCGAGTGGCTTGCGTACACGCCTAACCGCATCGACTAACCGCGAGGCTCGGGTTCGATTCCCGACGGGGACAGATATTTCTGTGATGAACATAGATGTTTGTATTTCCGGGTCTGAATGTTTATTAAATTTATTCTTGTATCTATTTAAGTACTTTTATGTATTAGTATCGTTGTCTAACACCCATAACACAAGCATTTAATTTGCTTACTTTGGAGTTAGGTCAATTTGGGTAATTTGTCCAGTAATATTTATTTATTTATTGAAATGGGATAAGGTTAAGACAAAAAAAGTGGGACAAGAAGCATTTTTTAGTGTCTTCCATTTTCACCAGAAGATTGTGATATAGTTCGGTTGCAACAAAATTTTCAAAATCAAAAATATCACGTCCATATCCCTAAAAGAGCAGACCAATAGCCAACGATAGTATGACAGGTCCGTCACCATATCGGGCATATAGCCTAGGTTTTCTCCGTAAGAACCCTTAGAAATATTACGCCAGAAAAACTGATTGGTACATGGTCGGGTTCCAAAATAGTACCAAAATAGTAGCCCGATGCGCGGATCACCAGGCCACCAAGGTTCTTAAATTTTCAAACTTCATTATTTTGAAACAATACAGAAAAATTTTTATTTGAATTCAAAACATTGTACAGTATTCAGCTAATCTGTCAACAAAAGACTATTGTTTCTTCTCGATACATTGTCTCCATTTAAATCGAACCAAAATGAATCACTGTTATTATTGAACACTAAAATATGTTGAATTCAAATTTGATTGTTTGTAATCTTTCAAAATTATTGTTACAGGTCAGACTTGCTTAAAGTCGTGGTAATCGAAGAGTGAGAGCGATGACTACTGCGATGGCTGCTCACCAGGATTCGATACACGATAGACTACAGGCTGGACCGGAGGAACCGATTTATCTACACCATGGGGTACCTTGGAGCTCAGAAAACGACAACCAAGAAGACCACAGCACTGATATGTCACCGTACTATAACATGCCAAAAAGAAACAAGAGAAAGAACTTCAAACCTCGATGTGCTCCTAACGCTACCAATTTTTCGGATGACTCAAATGGAGCTACCTGTGAAAATAGTCCCATCAATGGCAATGATAGAACGACCCCTGATAACGTTGAAGATGAAACAGATGAAAGCTTTTCTAAAATTGGTGTCAAAAATTTTAGTCTATTAAAAGGAGGTGCTGTTGACCTTAGTCGCAGATTAAGCACAGATTCTAATGAAAATATAGATACAAATTATCAAAATAGTTTACAAGATGAAAAAAGGGAAACGTTTCAACGTTCGTATATTCATAGTTTGCAAATAAATAACGATGCTGAGCGGGAACGAACTGTTTTGAATTTTAATAATTTACAAAATAAATCTTTCTGTGCCAAAAATCCTTTTGCTATATCTCAGTTAATAAAAACAAACTCACCTCCCAGAAGAAGGGATTCAGATTCTGACGAAGACTCTAAAGGGCAGGACATAAACGCAAATGAAAGACTAGGGAATCAGGAACAAATAGAAGCTAATAATGAGACTCAACAAAATGGGGATGCTTCGAATGCAACGAATAGAATTTTAAGGGACTATGCGATGAATACTATGAAAGAACTATTGGGAATTTATGGACTGTCCTCAAATGAGGTTGCTGATGCAATTAGCGGGCAGATCAGAGCTTTAGAAGCACTTCAAGGTAAGTTTCTTATCTATATTTTGCATACATATATCATAATATATAGACCATTTGTTATAATTTGATCCTCTCTGTGATCGTGTGGAGTTTGTGTCTGAATTTAACGTTCGACGCCTGGGTAGGGAAAGTTTTTGTAATACTTTTCAGTCTATCTGAAAAAAATAACGTTGCCTTTGATTGGGTTTGTGCTTGATATGGCGATGGACTTGCGATACATATTATGTGCTTTTCGCTTACACACATATGCACCTCTGCCTACCGTTTCGGGGATGTGGGAATGAGGATATTTGTTTTCATTTTTAAATTTGATGATGTTATTATGGAGTAAATTCCATTTGACCCCTGAAGCTTTCAGTCAATCTTAAGGAAAGTAGTCTATAAGTCTCATCCAACTTATATTCGATGTAGACTTGGTTGGAGGTAGTATTACAATATATAATATGATATTATGTAGTACAAATCCATTAACATAGTTTAAGCTACGAAAGTTTTATCACATGTAATATGAATGGAACTGGAATAATACAGAGGGGAACTATGCCCCAATTCTGTTAAATAGATCTACTTTGTCTCGATACCATAATCGTTTCTAAATTATTGTTCTTTGTGAATGCTTAAAATATTTAAAAAGTTCATTGCTTAGATATAAGATAGTATACTTATGATTGCGTTTAGAATTTCAAACAATAAAGCTCCAAGTCAAGAATATAAATTCAAAAACTTTTAATTTTTTATAAACTCGTTTATAAAAATCAAACATACCACAGTTGAACGTCAATTACTAAAAGAGTTTCTAATACTACTAGCTGCCCGGTCAGAATTCGCACAGTTAGTTAGTAGATGATATACCGACAGCAGAGCCACCAATCGCAATTGTATTTTAAATTCATCCAAGAAACCATCGGAATACCCACAAAAAATTTCAACTCAACTCCTACAGTCATTTAGAAGTTATGTGGAAAAGATAAATACGGAAAAATAATTCTTGCGTTGTAATATTACCTGTTTTCCCGTAGGAATGAAGTATTTTTTCCGGAGTAAAAAGTAGCATTTGTTCTTTATGGATAATATCGACTTCTAAAGGTAAAAGGATTTTTCAAATTGGTCCAGTAATTTCAGAGCTTATTCAATACAAACAATAAAATCTTTCCTCTTTATAATATTAGAAAGAGTGTAGACTACAAATATTGACTATGTGAAACGCGATTCATATAATAAGTATATAAGACTGGACTGTGGAATACTCAAATTTAATGTTAATCAGTATTGTAACATATATTATATTGTTAACAGGTAAACCCTTTACCCACCTACCTCTTAGTTTAAAACGACGTCATGACTCAGGAGATGGAACTGACAGGAGTCTCCGAAGATCTTCATCTGCCACAGAAGATGAAGGGTCTACTAATATAACTCCACCGAAAACCCCTGACAATGATATCGAAGCCCAAAGGTAAGCACAGGTTTAACATATTAATGCAAAATATTTTAATTTTAAAAATACATACTTCGATTTTCATACTGTATTTAAACCAGCACACATATCAAAATTCAATTTTTAAAGCCTTACATGATAACTTATTATCATAATCGCTGAAATAACATATTATGTTTCATCGAAATCTGTTAAACGGGGGACTGCACGATGAGCAAAGCAAGATTTAAACATGGTTTTGGCTACACTGCCCATTTTAATCGAGGATTTCATTTTTTTTTATTTCTTCCAATCTTTCTAGAACTATGAACTAGAGAAATGATCCTGGCGAGTAAGTACTGATTCGGTTTTAATTCGGTTTAGAATAGAATTGGATCAATTATGAAGACTTTCAAGCACGTCTCTAGATCAGACAGGAAGAAATAAATCAGTTTAAATCCTAACATTGTCCAGAATTATAATAATCCAGAAGCAAAATTATTAAAATTTAAAATTATAGGAAATATAAAATAGGCATTTCAATATTCTTAATATTTTCAGGCAAAGAGCAATACAAATATTGAACCAGCAGTCCATGAGATTATTCAACAGATCACAAGCTGATGAAGATGGGAGCGGGTCTGATGATGGAGACCAGACCCTTGACTTAAGTGTTTGCAGGGATACTGATGGACAGGTAATTTTATATATATTTAATTAATAAAGTGGGTATAAATGAGAAAAATGCAAAGAGGTCCATGCTTAAATGCATATTTCAAGAAACACCTGGTTTTTAGACTTTTTTTCTATTTTAGAAATTATTATCTATAATACCATTAAAACGGTGCTAATTGGATCTTAACAACCGTTTTTCGATTATGCAACGCATTTTTACCACTATTATATCAATGAGTATTTTACTAACACTACTATTTAACACAGCACTAGAAAACCCGTTTTCTACACTTATTAATAAAATATAAATATTTTTCGTTAAAAATTACTTCTTGCACTATCCCAAAACAATTTTATTTGTTATAATTAAATAAAGTTGTCTTTTTTATGTTTGTTCTGTCTGTTTCCGCATTACGAGTAAACACCTAAACCGATTTTAATCGTGTTTTCTATTTTGAGGGATTTATAAGCATCCAAAGCTATATAAGTTTATTTTGGCTAGGAACAGTCTACAACCTCCAGTACTGCCAACAGCGTATCAGAATTCGACCAGCAGAACATTCTAATGCGGAAAAATCTTGAAGATTTAGCCAACCTACAGATGCAGGTATTACAACATACCTATAATATATTCGCGTTAAGAATGCACTTTCGTTACCCGCTGGCCTATTAACCAATCAAATCACTCATAATTATAAAGTCAAGATCACAATGACCAATTGAAGTCATTCTTTCAAACAAAATTGTTGTGTCCCACTAATAATCATAATAATACATATTTACCCAGATGAGACAATGCATTCTTAATCCGAACGTACTATACATAGATTTTTTATGTTATAGAATTTGTTACCTAGCAGAGGGTTTTCCTGATGAACAGTGCTTATTGACACTCGTCAGCAAGTTTAGTGGCTACCCTACCCTCCATCAAGTGAGACGATAGTGACAATTCTTATTTAAGATCCAAATGTTAATATTGGCAACAGACCAATCACATGTTTGTCCTTCTTGTTTAATATGTTATAAGATGGTTGCTTAACATCTTAAGTAATTTAATTGTATCAATAAATTTTAGTGGAACAACTCATAACATTATTACTACATAATAACATATTATTTTTGTTTTCTAGAAAGTAGCTTTATGTCTAATAAAATAATCTACTTTCTTCCAATCTCTAAGGTCACAAGGCAAAAATTTGATTTTGGACTTATTATAGGAAACAAACAAACAAAGTATTGTTTATAAACTATCATCTACACTTGGAGTTTATTTTTTACTGTCTTTTTAGTGATTTTTTTATGAATATAAATTTTGTTTTAGAACTTCTTCCAAAAACAGTCCATGATGGACGCTGAAGATTCTCAGGAAAGAAAACTGCAGGCAAGCGGTAAGTCTTAAATACTATCATTTTACAATGTCAGTCAAAAGCCATATATTAATATTAATTAAGAAGACTTAAAACTTACCAGTTTTACTCATATTAAAATCATATTAAAGCTACCCGGGTGAACTTCGAACCGGCCGCACTTACGGCTATGATAAATATATGTTGACTGATTAAGACCTATCTGATATTCACACAAAATTTCATGAGAACAAATCTGAACGAAACGGGGTAAAAAGTATCCTATGTCCGTCTCCCGGTTCTAAACTACCTCTCTAGCAATTTTTAGCCAAATCGGTGCCGCCGTTCTTGAGTTATAAGTGTAACTAACACAACTTTAATTAATATAAGCATCTCTACGTATTATAAAAATGATTATTTGTTGTCCTTAATGTAATTGTATTGGTGTGCAATAAAGTTTTCATTCATTCAATCATTAATTCATTAATTATTATAGATTACTAGTTGTTGCCCGCGTGTAACTATCATACAAACAAAATCTAGGCAATTGTCAAATGAAAACGAATCGGTTATATTTATATGTCATCAAAACATTTCCATACAAATTTTCATCCCCTCCTCTAAACCCTCCACCCCTGTTTTGCAGTAAAAAGTAGCCTAGATGTCCTTTCAAAATCTTACCGGTGGTCTAGGTATGAAAGCGTAACAGATAGACAGACAGAGTTTCGCAATTTATTAGTACGGATGGAACGCGTAAGTTTAAAAAAAGTAACATTGATTTTTTTCTTAGGTACTAAATAATAGATATTTAAAAAATATTTTTTAGATAATAATCTGTAATACTCGTAATTGTAATAAACAATCGGAACTAAACTATTTAACACTATTAGTGGAAATTTCGTAGGATTATGTAAATTTTTGAAGTAGGACAGAGAGACTTACATGTCGAACACAATTTCTAACAACGCTAAATGAAGTGTTTCTTCGTGTTTGGCTAATTGGTTCTACTTAGTGGAACCTTTATCACACGTTACGAATACTGTTTTATGTTTATATAATTTGAACATTTGATAGGATTTATAGACTTATGTGCACTTATTATCTAACTTTATTATTAACACCAAAAAATATCTACAATTTTTGAAAAAGTAATAATCTGTTAAGTTTGGATATTTTTGCAAATTTAAATTGAAGCAAATGAAAAGTAAAATTTCCAAAAAAAAATCGAAAAAATGTAAAAAAATATAAAATTCTCAACACAATAAAAACAATAAGAATTTTAATTAAGTAGTATTCTATTTTATTATTAGTATTAGTAGTTATTCACGTTCAACACACAAAATATGCCTGCCTCCGTTGAGAATCGAGCCCGATCCTTGCGGTTTGTTGGTGGCGTTATTGACATATTTTGAAATGTTTGAATGCTAACAGAATTACAAATTATTATTTCAGTATTACAATTAATAAAATTTGAATTAAAATTCTGAATCTCATTTTTCCATATATTTAATCTGCGTATCGTAGAAGTAACAATCAGAATTTTGAGTCAAGAAATGATTGGCCTAGAATGCGGGTTGCTCAACAGAATCACGGACATAACAAGGAACCCAATTGAATTATTTTAGGTAACAATACTGTCCTGCTTCCTAACGGCCCCTACCAGTAATTGTAAAAACCTCGGCGACTCTAATCTGCTTCAATAGAACAAATTCACTCAATTGAGGGCCACAACGCTCTGGGAGCGAGGACTCATATGAATGTTTTGTAATCGGGTTTTGAAGTCAACATTTTACCCGGTGGAAAGCAAGGGTTATGAGTTTTGGATCTTTATTTGGATGTATCTACATTTTTTGAATTGAAAATATTTCATTAAGTACAACAATTTTTGAGATCTATGACAAACGGGAGTTTTGCGTAATAAATTGTATCAAGTGTGACAACGCCATGTTGTAGTACATCTGACATTTGAAATGAGTATTGGAATATAAAGAAAAAATAAAATATATTAAATTTGAGGATGTTTTTTTGTATTCCGATTGTTTCTTAATTTTTGAAATGAAATGAAATATAAATTATTTATTTCCCAAATATGTTTGTTAAAAAGTCGTTACGAAACAAAAGTTTTTAATTATAGTAACATATTCTACTACGATCATGTAGTGTGCAAATATTTTAACACATAATTTATAGGTATTTTTATAATTATTAATTGTATAAACTATATTATATTATAATATGTTATTATTTATAAATATTATTTTCACACGACTTATTTACCCTGTCTACCATAAACTACTAAACTAATAAACTTCTTTCTTCCCCTATGAAAAAAAAGGGAAATAGCTTTGAAATAGTTTATTTTCAAAAAGCTATCAAGACTCTATTAGGATACTTTTTAAAAAATGGCATCGCATTTACAACTCATTCTTTTGTACAATATCGCCTCTGAGGTCGAGCGTGGTAAATGTGCGACTTTGACGGACGACGAGGGACGGTTCTATTCCCGAGTAGGGCAACTTGTTCTTATATTTTTTTAATTTATCCAAAAAAACATCCAACACCTGTCCCATCATGGCGCTTAATATTGTTGGCTTATTGTGGGTGCATATATCTGCTTACCACTTCAGCAATGTCAACGTAACGTAATATTTTAATTATTTTGTTGTTCATTATATTAGTAATATCTGTGGAAATAATTATTTTCTATTAAGTTCTCTACCATATCTGTTTTTTTTTTCATAAAACTAAACTCGTACAAAACAATGAACAATTTGGTCTTGTTATACACAAAACTACTTCCTCAGTAGCTAATTTTGTTTACAAAATCCGACAAACTTAATGCGTTCTCGAACGATCTCTGGCTAAGCTCAAATCAAACAAAGAAATCAATAAATACTTAACTGTTTCAATAATGATATGCAGGCCAAACATCATTTAAATACAGTAGACTAAAGCACCGCCACAGCCTAAATGATTTCTCCAAAAAACCGTGGATTCTTTACACATGTTTGTGAAATGTGACATACCACTAATTTATGCTGTGATCTTTCGGATATTTCTTTTTTAATTATTGATTCCACACAAATATTTAGATGTTGTTCGTTGAACTTTTAGTTTGGAAACTATATTTTGGCGGCCATACATTATTACATACATATCTTTACGCCAGGTCCCTTGTGTGGTTAGCAGAGAGTGTTCTCTTGGCTATTTACCTATAGGTAAAAGTTGGATATTGCCTGCAGGTAAAAAGCTATTGTTAAACGGTTTTATAAGTTTTGCAACCAGCAAACGTTTTAACCAAAAAATACTCATATACATAATATAATAAAAAGCATGTGTCGCCCAGATTGTCACAAATACCTTACTAATGCCTACGCCTGCGTCGGTCCTCCCCATTATCTCGTTCCGTGCTGGACTATAAGATAGTGTCACACCCCTATCTACTGTCACCAGGAGAACCGCCTGTTTGCTCGTTATCTCATAAATAAATATTCATTACCAAATTCATTCATGTGTAAAACACAGATGTTTAGAATACCAGTTTGAACTTAAAAAATCCATCGACGGCAAACGGCCGGTTAAATTTGACAAGCCTAATCCAGCTTACGGACCGGTTAAAGTTACCTATGATTAATAATCAGATTACAAAACCGTGGAATAATTAATTAAATTAATTACAAAATTAGTCATATTAAAAAGCAATCTGTATATATTTTAATTCTTGTCTGGGTCCGCTGTTACGCTCGAATTATTAAATAATAAGTATTTTTTATTAAATCACAATAAAGTTACTTTTCAGATATTAGAAGTGATAAAAAATAATTCAATACATTAATATAGAATCACTGCATAGTATAAAATTAAGCCGCATCCCATTCCTGTCTGTCTCTATGTATGCTTTGATCTTTAAAACTTCCTTCTCCTCTTATTTTGATGCGATTCTTTTTATAGATATAGTGATTCAAGAGGAAAGTTTATATAACATGCATAATACTCGTGTGAAACTAGGGCAGGTCGCTAGTGTTTAATAAAATACTATAATTAATTATAATGACATAACTGGTCACTTTTTTAATGAATAATTGACGCTTCTGTAATAAAAAAATTATTTTTACTTGTAAAAAAAACATTTATAATAATTAAATCTTATGAGAATTAATATTTTTTTATTTACTAGTATTTTACTTAAACAATATAAAACTATCAAAGTAGCAAAAAATGTTTTGAAAAAAATAGGATCAACAATATCATATCTAAACTAGCTACTTTACTAAATTGCTGACTGACACAGCCCTTTCGGATTTTATATGTAGAGATTACGAAACTGTGGATTTGACATTATTGTGTTAAAAACAGAATAAAATTAATTATAAAATTAGGCATATCAAAATGTGATATCCATAATGAATGAGAGTTGTATTTGTAATTTGTTTATCTGTTGCATTTGATTGACATTTAAGAGGCCTAATTTATTCAATACATAGTAAGTTATTTGACAGAAAGTAGAGAACTGATTATTGTCCGTGGCTTTACTTGTAGGGTAATGAGGTAAGCGAAGATTTAATTTATAAAAACAATAAATATAAAAAAAATAAAAAACCGGGGAAGTGAAGATCAAACACGAAAGTAAAGTAGTATCTGTAAAAAAGGGTAATAAAATCACGGCTGTTGTACGGGTGCATCCTTATTATATGTATTTAAATTTTTCTACATATCACGGTTCACGAGATCATCAACATTTCTAGACAGACAGTTCTTTTACCCGTTGGGTGATTAATCCTAAAAAAAAGTTAAACTCTTAAAGCCGGAGTCTTAAACATAAACAAAGACATTTAAAAACATTTTAATAAAAACAAATATAGTCTTTAGGAATAGCTTTAGAATAGCAAATAACCTAACATACTAGATTACCACTAGCGGGTGATGGGTCGTCACATTCCAGTGAGAAAAAAGTCAGTCGTATTATATTTGTATTTATTGAACTATTTTTTTTAAATAATGAGGCATTATTTTGCAGACATCCATGTTTAAACAAAAATTAAGTTATTTCTCAACGTTTACGTATCGTTTCGCTACCGAAGCATCTTTTAGAAAACTAGACTGCACTCTGGAACTTTAGAGTACATAATATGTGCAAAGAACATCCATGTTTAAAAAAAAGAAGTTATTATTTTGAAAATTCCCATCAAAATCAATGTCGATCAAGCAGGACATACAATTTACCCTAAACTCATGCTTCGCTTCGCAACCGAAGCATGTTCTGGAAAACTAGACTGAACTTTAGACTGTAGAGAACATATTTGCAAAATAATAATAATTGTATTTTGAGTCTCCGAAACCGGCGTGTTTATATGAACATGTAGGAAGTTAGGCTCGGCCTACCACGCAAGGGACCTGGCGTGAAAATGTATAATTTTATTTTAGACATTCGTATTCATAATGGGACAAAAATATTCTCATATATTTTAGAAAAAGAAATGTTTTAAAGACTACGTACAAAACAACCTGTCGAGCTAAAATTATAGATTTATATGAGAGGTGTAACTAACTAAAATTTATTGAGTATATTAATACGAAACGTAATAATATTTGAGAATATTTTGATTGTTATACACCGGCTAAATTATAGACCGGCTAATGAGCCGTTGCATAAGGCTATTATAGCTAAGTTATTTTTTTTATAAATGAAATGTAATAATATTGAGAATATGTTGATTAATATATACCGGCTAATGATTGCGACTTCGCCTGGATTAGGCTAACAGCTAAATAATACTTTTAACGTAGAAATGTGACAACCCTATCGCCCGGTAGCAAAATAATTATGACTGTATCATTTCACTAATTCAGTCCGACTAGATTGTTAGTAACTACGAATAGATCGAGTTAAATGATTTCTGATTGTGATAGACCGTACTTTCCTATCGCCATCATCGTGTTCCACGACATCTAGCCAACGTTGTTTCCAAACCAATTAAAGATAATCCAGTTCACAGTGACCAGTTGAAGTAGTAGATTTCCTAAAGTAAGTGTTGGTCCGGACCCTCTGTCTAGAATAGACCATCCGCCTTTCTACCAGGCAGCTCATAAGAGGCGAGAAAAGGTTGATATGGTCATAACTAACAAGACCACTGAGGTAGAGTGCTGTGCAGAAACTCGCCCGGTTAGGGATCCACCCCCTTACCTTTTCCTACCGCTATAATGACATTGTCGTGTCGTGTGCACTGTCGTGTGTGACTTGCACATCCCGACCACAGTACAGCGACTTACTTACATACATCTATGGTGTTTATAGACCGCGGTTGTCTCTTACCATCAGAAGAACCGTGTGCTTGTTCGCTGTCTCCTATATCCTATAAAAAAAAGTTGCCTTACTCAAGGTTCAAACTCGGGATCTCGTGCGTCTACGTCGGACACCGACAGAGTCATCGTAGGTTGACTATGTAAATAACTAAATATCTCTGGAAAAATTACACAAATTGAACCCCAAAGTAAGCAAATCATGTATATATATGCTTGTGTCATGGGTATCATTCAACTATAATAATACATAGAAACATTAAATAGATACCAAAATAAATTAAATAAACACGCAGACCCGGAAATACTGTTAGTCACATAAATTACTGGCCCCGGGAAATCAAACCCGAGTCTCGCGCTTAGTCATTTTTGTTTTGTATTAAATGTATTACGTTTGTATTATTATGGTATATGAAAATAGGTCCACGATAACTTAAGTACCGTAAAGTACGCTCATAAAAACTTCTGTGATGAAATTCCAAGTTGTTACAAATAAAGTTATTTTTATTAAATCAGGCATTACTTGATGGAAATCAATTATAAATTCAAAACATTAATAGCAGGGGAGCCCAAGAGTGGATTTGGCGAGAAACTCGAGCGCGTCAGATTATGTCTATACAATCGTCTAACACCTCGATTGCGTATAAAATTTCTATATGTACTTCCCGTCATGAAAAGCTATAATTTTTGTAAACAAACTTCTTTTACCAAGTAAATATTTTTACTGCGAGACAATAATGAACTGATGACATATTCAGCCGAAATAAAAATATATACGGGATATACGAAAGTTATAACCTTTTTAATTTAGTCTAATATTATTTGACAACTATCGTTTTTGCTTCGTGGTACCGATCTCAGGCAATGCAAAATTTCGGTTCGCTAGTTAGAAATAAACATCATTCGAGTTTTGAATACGCACGAATATGTTTCATTGCTTTATTAAAATGGCGGATTTTGTTGTTATTATTAATTTTGTTATTTTTTCGTTATCATTTTGTTACTGTTGTTAGTTTTGTTAATTATT